>CAUYUJ010000270.1:108306-305656 GCA_963575745.1 Prorocentrum cordatum
TCCTCCTCCTCCTCCTCCTCCTCCTCCTCCTCCTCCGTCCCCCGTCCTCCTCCCCCTCCTCTTCGTCATGATTATCCTTCTCCTCCTCTCTTCCTCGTCCTACTCCTCCCCGCGCTCTCGCCTTTACGGGTGTCTGAAAGCCAGGACGGCCAGAGAAGACCACCAAACCAGCCGGACCCGGCCCAAAAGGGCCTGGAGACGCATCGAAGATGGCTCCAAGAGGGCCCTCCTCCTTTTCCTCCTCCTCCTCTCCCTCCTTCTCCTCCTCCTGAAAAATCCTTATCCGCCTCCTCCACCTCCTCCTCCTCCTCCTTCTCTTCATCCTCCTCCTTCCTTCATATGCCCGCAAAAGGCCTCCAGAAAGCCCCACAAATGCTCCAAGAAGCCACAGAGAGATCGCAACAGCCCCCCCAAATAACCCACCAAGGCCTTTAACAGGTCCCCCAAAAAGCCCTACAACATACCCAGCAGAATTCCGAAATGTCTCGTCGTCGTCCTCGTCCTCCTCCTGATCCATCTCCTACTCCTCCTCCTCTTCCTCCTCCTCCTCCTGCTCCTCCTCCTCCTCCTCCTCCTTTTCGTCGTCGACGTCCTGCGGTCCTCCCCTTCCTCCTCCTCCTCCTCCTCCTCCTCCTCATTCTCCTCCTCATCCTCCTCCTTCTCCTCCTCCTCCTCCTCCTCCTCCTCCTCCTACCGCTCCTCCTCCTACCGCTCCTCTTTCTCCTTCTCCTCCTCCTCCTCCTTATCCTCATCCGCCCCCATCCCTCTCCCCGCCCCCTTCATCCCTCCATTCCCCCTCCTCATGCCGCGGCACTCCCGACCAAAGCACACTGGCGGGTAGGACCGACAGATTCCTGTGACACCGACCCCGTCGGCGTGTGTGAGGGCTTCTCTGGTCGGGTCGTCGTCTCTGTCGTCTCCTCGTCG
Source organism: Prorocentrum cordatum (assembly GCA_963575745.1). Classification (NCBI taxonomy): domain Eukaryota; class Dinophyceae; order Prorocentrales; family Prorocentraceae; genus Prorocentrum; species Prorocentrum cordatum. Next base: position 109,234 of record CAUYUJ010000270.1, read on the forward strand.
TCTCCGTCGTCATCACAGTCGTCTCGTCGCCGACTCCGTCGTCCCCCCTGTCTTTGCCCTGAGCCCTACTCCTCGAGCGTGCTATCTAAAGCGAAAATAAACAACATCGTTAGTGGAGACGACTGGAAGCCCCTTTCCCTTCAATCCCTTCCCCGCGAGGAGAGGGGTCCGGAGAGGGCCCGGGGGAGGGTCCCCGAAGGAGGTCGCCCGCATACGTCTCCCCCTTGCGCGATCCCGAGCCCCATCCCCCCCCTCCTCCTCCCTCATCCGCCTCCTCCACCCTTTCTCCTCCTCCCACTCCTCCACTTCTTCCTCCCCCCCCCTCGATTTCATCTTCGTCGTCTTCAGGGTCGGCGGCACCGGCCGTAAGGCCTTCGCAATATGCAGCGGCTTCGCGGGTGCAGCGCAGTTCCTTTCCAAAGCGGGGCTGTCGCTTGGTACTTCCTGGGACTTTTGAGCCCCACAAGACGAAGCTCCCGCCCGACTTGCGGGCCAATGGGGCGTTCGTCTTTCAAGGGGGGCGCTCCGCGCCGTGAGAAGGAACGTTTGTAGGGACTCATGAGGCGGGGACTTGGGACGGGAAGGTGCTTTGCAACATCGTTGATGCATCCTGTGTTTACTCTGGCTCTATTCTTCCTCCTCCTCCTCCTCCTGCTCCCTCCATTCCTCCCTTTCATCCTCTTCATCCTTGTCTCAAGGATGGGGCGGCACGGTGAGCTCTTACCTCATGCAGGATCCTTCTCTGGAGGACCAACCACCGCATCAACAAACATGTCGCTGAGGTCCGCGCTGATTTCTTGGATCGGCGCTGGATCCCCCTCGATGGCGCGCGGAGCGCACAAAGGGCGGTGCCAGAGGCGCCGCCAGAGGGGCCCAACGCCGATCCAAGGAACCCGCGAGGACCTCAAAAAGAGATTATGTTTATGCTGTTTTTGGTTCTTCGATCCTCCTTCTCCTCCTCCTTAGTCTAATGCGCCATGGGAGGCCGAGAGGAAGGCAGCGGGCGAGGGGGGTGCAGGTGTGCCGCAGCGGGGGGGGGCTCCTGCAGCGCCGCGGCCACGACCGCCAGCTGCTCCCAGACGGCGGCCTCCAGCTGTCGTCGTCGCACCCGCCGTCGCCGTCGCCGTCGTCTCCGCGGTCGTCGTCGTCGTCGTCGTCGTCGTCGTCGTCGACAGTATCGTCGTCGCCGTCGCCGTCGTCCCTGCCGTCGCCGTCGTCGTCATCGTCGACAAGGTCGTTGTCGTCATCGTCGTCGTCGTCGACAATATCGTCCTCGTCGTCGCCGCCGTCACGGCCCCGCCGTCGACGTCGCCGCCGTCCCAGTCGTCGGCGACAACATCGTCTTTTTTGGCGTCGTCGCAGTCGTCTTCATCATCGGCAATATCAGCGTCGTCGCCGCCGTCACCATCGCACTTGTTGTCGTCGTCGACAGCATCGCCGTCGTCGTCGTCGTCGCCGTCGATCGGGAGTCGAGGTTCGAGGGTAGAAATAAATGTTTGGGCGTTTGTTTGGAGGTCTCAGGGGCACCCTCCTCGTGGCCACGGTCGCTGTCGTCATCGCCGTCGTCTCCGTCGCCGTCGTGGCATGCCGTCGTCATCGCCGTCGACGTGGTCCTCGTCGCCGTCGCCATAACCGTCGTCGGCGGCAGGCAAAAAGGCGTCCGAACGAATCTTAACTGGCCAGGCGAAACCAGATCTCGGTTGAAAATAGCCGCCCGTGCAAAAAGCTAGGAAGGCCGGTATCGACAGACCAAGGCACTTTCGCGGGACCCGGACAGTCGGCTTCGTTAGACCCGGTCGGTTTCGCGGGACCCGGGCGGGCAGTTGTGCTAGACCCTGTCGGTTTCGCTAGCCCTGGTCGGTTTCGCTGGACCCAGGCGGGTCCCCCCGGGGTGGTCCTCCTGGAGCGTCCTCGTCGCCACGGCTGGATCTGCATGAGAGTTCTGGTCAAGACGCACCCTGGGACAGGTCTGGGGATCGATTGACGGGCGGAACACGATGCGCAGAAGGCGCCCACGCACCACCACCTTGCCTGGCCAGGGCCACTCATCCTGGCATGGTGCATACGCCCGCCCACAATGGCCCCAGCCAGGCACGGTGGTGGTGCATGGATGCTTTCGCCCCAGGTCCTGGACATCCTGGATGCACAAAAAACGCACGTCTTGAGAAAGCGTGTGATGCTTCCGCTGGCCTTCCGCCGCCTTGCGCCGGCGGAGGCGGCCTTGTTTACTTCCGCCGGCTTCCGCTGGCCTTCCGCCAGTTTCCGCCGAGGAAGAGATGCAATCTTCTCGGTCCTCGAAGGCGTCGCCCAATCTGGAACACACCATAGATCAAAGAACACGGAACAGGAGGATGAGAAAGAGGGCGGAGGAGGGGGACGCGGAAGGACGCGGAAGCAGCACGCGTGGTCCCGCGGGCGCCGCGGGCCTCGATGCCCAGCACCTGCTGGCAATCAGAGGGGGGATCCACCAGGGGGCCTTCGGAGGGGAATAGGAAGGCGCCAGCTATAACTACACCAGCCCTCTGGGCGCAGGTCGTCCACCCCCATCTTTGATCGATGGCCTCCAAAATGGCCCAAAGGGTCCCTCCACGGCCACAAAATTGGCCCCGGGAGAGCCCCAAGGGGGGCCCAAGATGGGGGGCCCAAGAGGGTCCAAAAGGCTACTTCACAATTGTTTGCGTCCCTACTTCACTACATGCTGTTACCTACGTCCCTCCTCGAGGCAGCTTCTCTGGGCATCGTTTCTGGATGGTCTGGTTGTGGGAGAACAAAAAGCCGACACCAGCACCAAGAAAGTAGTTGTTTCACGAAGTGTCGAATTGCGTTTTGGACCAGCGCGAGCCCGCCCTGGCCTGAGGAATCGCAGAGTGGGCGAGGAGGACGGGGGAAGGGAGACGTCGCGCAGCACGCAAGAGGGAAAGCAGGAAAGAACAAGTGCAAGCGAGAAACGAAACTAGCAGGCGCCCTCGGCAGAGGAGGGAGAGAAGAGGGAAGGCTGCGGCATCCCCCATGGCTGAAGCTTCACTCCCCCCACCGCCGCCCTCCACCACGCCTCCCCCCGCCCGCCCGCCCCCCTCTCATTCCCCCCACCCTTCAACCACCCTATGTCCGCCCGCGTCGCATCCCTGACCCTCGTCTGGCCCGACACCAAAGCCCGACGAGTTCGAATCCACCGCTCTCCGCGAAAGAGGGCGGTGGCCGCCCTTCGCGTCCTGGGCATAAGACCGTGGCCCCCTCTAGACCCAAGCCCGCAGCCCGTGGCGACCTTCCGAAATCGTCGAGAAGTTCAGCTCGCACATGGGGCCGCCGTTCCAGTGGGGGTCTTGGTGGTGGTGTCGGTTTTTTGATGTTGCTGGGAACCAGAAGCCGGCACCAGCACCGAGACGCCACTGAAAAAGTTCGGAGCGCTTTCCCTGTGGGGGCTGAGCGACCCAACGAAGCCAAGAAAGCTTGAGATGGCTCGCATTGCTCTCCGACTTTGCAAGCCATGGTGCTTCCATGATAGAAGAACGTCCCATGCAGCTCATGGCGTCCCTGAGGCCCACGGGGCTTCCATGGCCCGCGGGGCTTCCAAGGCTCAGGAACCAGATGTGGCCCTGACGAGTCAGGGAGCCCATGGTGCCCGCGCGGCATGCTGGGCCAGCGCGGCGCGTTGGGCTTATGCGCGCTGCGGCGCACGTTCGGCCCATGAAGCCCTTGGTGGGACTTGTGGGGTTCATGGGGCTGGCTGGGTTCGCACGGCCCGCGGGCCTCGCGCGGCCCATGGAAATCCCAACGCTCACTTGGGGAATTGGAGACGGCCCATGTTCCCACGCGCTCAGAGCTGGCATTCATCAGCGCGGGACACGCGAGCCCGAAGACACGGGCGACGGCATGCAACAGAGGTTGCAATGTGTTCTTTTCCAGTGGCTTCTTGGTGTTGGTGTCGGGTTCCTGTGCGCCGAGGTTGGGGTACTTTTTTGGTCAGCGGCCGCAGGCGAGCGCGCCAGCGGCGAGTCCAGTCTGGTTGGGGTACGCAAAGCGTCAAGAATTACACCTAGGACCCGGGATACACCCTCCTGGCCTGGCCGAGAATCGGGGACACACTAACCCAGGTCAACCCAAACGCGGGTCGGCCAGGGCCCCAGACTATGTTGCGAACCCCGGCCGGCCGCCTAGCAGCTCCCAAGCCCGGGTCGGCGGAAAGTATGAGACGGCCACACGTGGTTCCCAAACCTGGGTCAGCCAGAGGGGATTGGCTGACCCCCTCTAGCGCCGACCTCCGCCCCAAAGGAAGGCATATACGCAGATCCCAGGCCCAGGACTGGCATGACCACGACCGGTGCGAGTGTAGAGTTGGCGGCCCCAGTCTGCACCCAGACCTCCGACGTTCGACTTTGTCCTTGCAGTGGGCCTGGAGCCCCAGACCCCATCCGCGGGGCCATTTTTTGTCGCCGCGGGTGTTTGTCGATTGTCCGACATCTATCAACGAACGCAGGTCCTGCTTTTTCGCGACGCCCGAGGGTCTGGGGAGCGGCAGGCCCGGGGCCTGGGGGCCTGACGCCGCGGCGTGAGGTCTGAGGATCTGGAGATGAAGAGGCCTTGTGTCTGAAGGTGACGGCCTGTCGGTCTGAGGCCTGAGGGCGAGCAGGAAACCTCAGGATGATAATGATGCCTTGACTGGATTGGCTCAGGATGCGTCCCAAGCTTTCCTAAATACGTATCTAGCGGCCCTCGGCTTTTGGAACCGGTGCGGAACAGCAGGAAACCTTGCACATCTGGGATGTATTGGAACAGCGAACGGCGAACAGCAGTCAACACTCTGTCAGCACGCAATTCATCCCGTTCCTCTTCCCGCAGGGAGCTCCAGACGGCCCCGGCGGAGGCGTCCAAATAGCGACCCCGCGCCCACTTCGGCACGCCACTCCTGCGTTTCCTGTCGCGGGGAAGGGGCCGCCTGCGCGGCAATGTCGGCACCCCCTGCAACGTTTCCTGCCACCGCGCAGGGATGAGGGAAAACTCTGCGCAAAACCGCACACGCGCGCACATCGCCGGACAAACCCAATACATGGTTATGGGGCTACGGGCTATAGCGCCAGTCTCGCTGGAACCTACGCACAACCAGACGTTTATACGCAAGTCCGCGCGATGTGACTAGCGAACGACCGCCGCCTTCAGCCGCGCGAAAAAACTCCAATAGAAAAAAAACATGTAAACACCGACGTCAAACGCGACGTCCAACAATGTAAAGAAAACCTACCAAACACGTACACTCATGTTGTATCCCTCGAAGTTCTGACGGGAAAACAATGCAGGGGACGGTTTCGATTGCGATGCCACACAACGCAGGCGTCAGGCGTCAACATGAGCACTTACTCGTGCACCGGACGCTGTCAGCTCAACAGGGAGCTACGCGCGACACCCCGAAAACGGCGTGACACACACACACACCCACACACACACGCAACCGATACACTCGCGGTCGGCATCCACACGGGACAATGCGCTACGAACAAAGCAGGCGCGCGCGGCGGGTACCCCGCGCGAGCGCGGGTCACCCGGCATCCGCCCAGCAACCCCGACCCGATCGAATCTTTTACGAACACGACACGGACTGTATAGGCTCGTATACACAGTCGGTGCGGAACCTACAAGATCCTATACAGAGTTGGTGCGGGCTGTATAGGACCCTGCACAGATCCGACACGGGCCGTATAAGATCCTGTACAGAACCGATACGAACTGTATAGGTCGTATACAGATCTGACACGTGCTGTGTAGGATCCTGTACAGAGCCGACACGGACTGTATAGGCTCGTATACAAATCCGATATGGGGTGCGCAGAATCCAGATATGGGATGCACACACCAATGCGGACTCTAGAGGACCTTATCCAAAGCCGATATGGACTCGATCGGACCCTATACAAAACCAACACGGTATGCATAGGATCCCATACATATCGGGCACGATCAGTGCAAAACCCTATAGATATTCAATATGGACGGCATAGGATCCTCTACAGATCCGGTACGGAGTGTATAAGATCCTGTACATATCTGGTACGGACTTTATAAAATCATACAAACGGGCAGAGGCGCCCGTCCTTCAAAAGCCAGCCGCCAAGACCACCGCCGGGGGCGCCACAACAGGCCTGGTCTGTGGTATCGGTTTGGATGCTATGCAACGACAGATATACCCTGAGATCCGATGTCACGAGAAACATCATACATAAGAACCCAGCCGCAGCCATGGACCCAATATTCCTACTGCATGTTTAAAGCCCGATCGATCCCTGAAGCTCCCTGGATCTGAAGCACGGCAAAATCGCCCGTCGTGAAAATGGCGACGTCAGGATCTCAGTGGACCCCCCCGCTCGATCCACCTGCCAACGCTCATTGAACAACGTCTCGAAGTGCGACCCTGCGCGACCGAGACAAGAAGGCGATGCGCGCCTCCGCCCCCCCAAAAACTGCTCGCGCTGTCGCCTCGCGGGGCTCGCCCCTCTGCTGACTGTCGCAACCTTGGCAGAGAGCCGCCCACCCGCGAAAGGCACCTATACATCTACACCATCATGCCTGGCCTTGGCCGTCCTCTGGGCCCCAGGTGCACACACCCTCCTGGCCTCGACCAGGAGGTATTCACCAGCCTCTGGCCCAGGGTGGTCCTAGCTGGGCACAGTGGTGGTGCGTGGATGCCTTGTGCGGACCCTCAGGGTTGTGCTGCGCGCCCCAGGAAAATCGTCACTGACGACCGCAGCTCCATCGCATGGTGTCACCCAGGGGAGGACGAGCGTGCTCCCGATTTCGCTCCAGCTCCTGCTCCCTTTTCTGCTGCTCCTGATCCTCCCTCTCATGCTGCTGTCCTCCTTGTCTTGCTCAGCATGTCTGAACCGCCTCCCAATCGTTCTCCTGATCCTCGTCCTCCTCGCGCGCTCTCCTCCCTTGCCGGCATCCTCCTAGAATCCGTAAAGTCGCTGTTCCTGTCTCTCCCTACGCCTCCTCCTCCCCGCCCGCCTCCTCCCCCTCCTCCGCCTGCTCCTCCGCCTCTTCCGCCTCTTCACCCTCCTTCTTCCAGCTTGCCAGGGGGGGGCGAAGAAGACGAGCACGGGGAACCGCGCACACAGGCGGGACGGCCTGAGCACTATGCCGAAAGGCCTGCCGTTCGGGTCCATGGCGTGTCTTGGCGCCCCCCTGTACCCGACGCTCCCCGCTTGACCCCACGTGGCCCCCCTATGCGCGGGACATCCAGAAGACGGACAAGAAGGATGAGCAGCAGATCCCAGGGCCCACAGAAGGCAAGGTTACGTATCTTCATAATGTTTCGCTTGCGCTCAGGTTGAAGAGGTGACCACCGCCCTTCCGTGTTGAATTTGAGGCATCACCAACGACAAGGTTCGAGGCATGCTCGCGCGCGAAGATCCCATTACGCAGAATATTGTTATCCACCGGCATGATCATATGGAGCTCCGCCGCGTCAGCCGAAGACGACAGAACCAAAAACAGCATAGGTAGGGAGCCCATGAGGAATAACATCAACGGCCCCCATCAACCCTACCCTGGCGCCCAACCACCGCGATTGGAGCGCGCCTACGCAAACCGCACGCACGCGGTACACGGGGACCAGGCAGTCCCGCCACACACCGACAGCCCCATCGCCCTGTCCACAGAAAGTCCCCAACCCGCATCTGCGCATGGATTCACACTATCTAAATGAACGAGCTCCATGCACCGACGTAGTCGGCCAATAAGGAAATACCCCTTTTATAAGATATCCGATGCTGATTGCACATCTTTGCATGTCGCTGCGCTGCACCGGCTCGTGGAAATAAAGCTTTGAATGTTTTCCCAGGAAGGCGAAAAGCGCACCCACAGCGCCCTGGGGGGCGTGCAAGTAATGATGCCTTGCGCGCCTTGTCGCAAGGAGCTTGGCTCCTTCAAGGCCCGATCAACGTTGGAAAACAATGTCGATGCATGGATTCCCATCCCCGAACCATTTCGCTTGGGCGAGAAATGCCTTCGAAGGAGGGCGCACCGCGGGCTTCTGGGTGGGACCCCAGTGCGAGGTCTCGGGTTCCAGGGCAACGCCCCGAAGACCTCTTCGAGCCCCAGGGGCTCGTTGGGGGAAGGGGGGCCGCTCGCAGAGAGAGGAAAAGGAGATAGAAATCGGCGATTGGCTGCTGAGCACGACAATATACCTTTCCTTGTCAACCTCGGCGAATTGCGGCTGCTGGAGCTGGCCTTCCTTCGATCACGGTCAGAGGCGAAGGAAGCTTGGCTCGGCCAGAGCTTGTGGGGGGGGGCTTTCCCCAAGCCCACGCTGTTGCTCGCCATTCACCTGAACTCCTTGTACTGGGCTGTTCAAGGATCTAGGGGCGGGGGGCTTTACTGCCACAGGCCTGGGGCCCACTAGATTTTGAAAGGGTCGGAGGGGGACGACGAGAGGCAGACCACAAGGTCGAAAAGCGTATCCCCCTTGCAGTGTTCCCGTGCCGCGAAGGCGTTATTGGAGGAGTTCTCAAAGTGCGCACGCTTGTCCGATTGCGTCCGTCGACGGTTTGCTACAGGTGGACTTCTCTCAGTTTGGGACCCCCTTGGACCAATGATGGATCGGGCAGATGGGAGCGCGCCGCGCCAGGAGATAACGGATCCAGGTGGCAAGCCAAAACTTTAACAGGCCCGTGCTGCGGGGAGGTCTCGCCCCCCCCGCTACCTTCCGCCCGGGTTCCCCAAGGTATTGGGGTCCTGCTCCTGGCTCGGGTCGGCTGCACGTAAGAGTGACCCCGGTGATCTTTGGTGCGCGGTCTGCCGACCATTGCATGGGATGATTCAGAGCGGCCCGTGTGCTTGGACTTCGCCCCCCCCGCCCCCCCCCCCCCACGCCGGGCGCCCTTGCCGCCCCTTGCTCCTTCAACTTATGATGCTGAAACTACGCAGCTCCAATACAACAAGGATGGGGGGCGTGCGGCTTTCAAACTAGAGCCCTCGCCGTAGCGCCACGCACACTGACCCTAAAAACTTGCAATAGTTACAAGGATGGAAAGTCTTTCCTCTGAGAATCGGGGTAAGATGACAAAGGAACTAAGGTCTCGTGTTGACTCTGCTCAGTAGTAGAGGATACGGGATGAGACATCGATGAAACCACAAGTAACCGTTAAGCAACTGTACTCAGGAATGGGAAGTGAGGAGGCTGGCAGGCCGACGACACGACAACGACGAGGGAACGACCCCTCGGCGCGCGCGTGCAAGCCCGCACGCTCCTTTTCTATCCTGTGAGCACAGACAGCTGCGGTGCAGTGCCGCAGAGTCAAGGTGTGGCAAGGCAGGCAGCGAGTGGCAAGCGCAGTAAGAGGCGGAGAGGAGCATATTTACTCCCCCCGCGGCGGGCTTCGTTGGGCCCATCCAGCCACAGCTCGCCTGGCCTGTACATATATACAGCCATCGGAGCGAATCCAAAAAGCGTTTTACCGCTCGACGGTGGTTGCCAGGGAGCTGAGGGCCGAAGAAACCCGGAGATTCCCACCAACAGTTAAATAACGTATCTCTGCCGATGCGACTTTGTCGCTCAGTTGAGCCCGCGGCGACTTGGTCGCCCGGGTTCTGCCTGCTCTCACTTCTTGTTCCAAAGGTATCCCCGCGATGGCGGAGGCGGAGGTCTCGGATGCGAAGATGACGAGCCCCCCGTCTGATCCGCGGCCCAATAGGGCGAACGTGACCTGCATCCCTTGCCACGGCCAGCGTAGGGCGCTGACCCGTTGTCCTTGTCCTTGTTCTTGCTCTTGGAACCCTTTCCTTTTCTCGGAAAGCGGTAGTTGTAGTCATTCAGGTACACAGTATGCCACGCGCGTGACTGGTCCTCCCTGGGGCCCATCCAGGATATCACGTCCCGGTGAACCCAATATCCATCCAGTACATCATTTGTGTAGTGCGGGTAATGCACCGAGAGGTCGTAGCAGCCCCGCGCCCGGCATCCATGGCTCCGCCGCGCGCGCGCGTCGGCCTCGACCCATCCCGCGTGTCCCTGTCAGACGAATACCATGAGTGCTCATCTCCTGCCGCGGCGGTTTGACCGCTGGCAGAGTAAGGAGATTCACTAACGTCGTCATGGGCCCGATCGTCTTGGACGTCGGGTCTGCGTGGAGAAGGTGGCGGATCGGGGCGATCAGCTGTTCTGGGCCTCGCTTTCGCCAAAGCAGGTCCCTCCGTATCGGCTTGGCCGTCGGATGGCCCATCAGCGCCTCCACTCCCACGAACACTCATCGCCTTTTGCTTTCTAGCACATCTAATAATATCCCTCGCGGCAGTAGCAGCGAAAATGCCGAACTTGCCGCAGGCGCCACGAAAGCGGCCTTCATCTTTATCTTGGAGCCCAGTGGCTTCCACGAATGGGTATAGCCAATAAATAGCTTCTTGCAGCTTCATGCCTTGACGACGGATATCGGCACGAGACTGTTTGCCCAAGTTACGGGCCCATTCCTCAATGAGGTCGTCTGTCTCAATCGCCACGCGAATGCGGCAATCAAGGGCGCATGCATCCGCTCGACGCTTGTCATCGTCGTACTCTGCGCCGGTGCCGGCGGCAAGAAAGCGAGCCCCAGGGTATGCGATGTAATGTCCCTCGGAGATGAAGCAACTAATGATCTCGCGGACAATCGCAATCACGAGAATAATGAGACCCAACTCCAATTCTGGAACAGGAATCTCCCAGTTCCATCCATTGGTGGTCCGCGCGCCGTCTGGAACATCGTGCGTTATTTCGCCCGACAATCGTAACCTATCAGGTTCATTTGTGTCCGGGCGATAGCTGGTGTACTCCATGACGTACTGAGCCGACACATCTTTGGCTCCGTCCTCGGTCAACGTGATGCTCAACGATCTGTCTTCGCGATGAGAGTTGGGCTGATCAAGATCGATCCTCCCGTCAATCATCTGCTCGGTCTTGGACACGCAGACTGCAGTGAAATCAAGGATCATGTCTACGTTCTCCTCACCCGCCGTCACGGATGGACCGGCGGCAGGTTTGTCATGCTTGCACACTGATATGAGAGGGTGTTCAGAACATATTATGTTACGCCTGCTGACGGACTGAGAAGCACGACGAGGACGTGCCACAAAATTATTTGCCCAAGCAACCGGTGGACGTCCGCGAAGGCTGGGCCCTGAGACGTCCATATCGTTGCCCTGGGCAACGGGCAGCCAGGGCGCTGTTCCATCTTCTGCGTCTTGCAGTGTCCGAAGCGTTGGCACGAAGATATTGGCATTACTCATGTTGCGCTCCCATTCGAACCAACCCTCGAAAGGTACAAAGCGTGCGCCAGGTTCCTCTGGCCACTCAAAACAGCCAGAGCGAGACAAGACATGGGACGTGCATACTGGTCAATATCTATTGCCCAAAGTAAGGGCCACCACTCTGTGATCGTTGGAGCCTGAGTTGCCTGTCTCTCAGCCAAGTGCGCGAGCCATTTAATGAATCGCCTCTTCAGAGGTTCAAGGTACTGAAAGAAAGGACCGTGACGCGCCGGCGGCTGGGCCGCGGCGCGGTCAGGAATCCAGGCAGGAACACCACCCGGGCGGCTGTTTCCAAAGGTCTGACCCGAAGCAGCCAAGCGAATATAATGATTATTCGTTGCCCACTTGCGCTCCAGCTGCAGATTGATGTTGATGTTGTAAACTACATCAGCCGAAGCTCTCCGTTGTCTATTTACTCGCACGCCAACATAACGATCACGCTCATGAGGGACGGTATCAACGCCGATAACGTGCGACAGAATGCCATTGTTCCAAAGCGAAGTTGAAATGGTCCTGCGTCGGTATGACTGAAGCAAATAATCGTGGGCAACCTTGTACTTATACTTGATCGGATTACTGCAAGAGGGGCAATGGCCAAAGCCAGTTCGCACCCAATACCAGTTAGCGCAGAGGAACCGACCGTCGTCCTCCCAGGGGACAGACTGAATAAAAACTGCTGTCTCTGGAGGCAACGGAGGCCCATAATCTGGGCGCAAAGACAAAGTCTCGTCAGTATGAATCCAGCCGAGCATCGAGGCGTTATCAAAATTTACCTCATACGATGTCCACTCTTGACTGAATTGACCAAGACATTCGCTTGTCTCTGCTATCCAACCAGTCGTTGACTTTGGCGAGGGTGACGGGTTTGTCGATATCAGTGAACCTCGGCACCTCACGGGACACAAGGGTCCCGTCCTGGCAGATCCGGTACGACAAACGGGTGAGCACTCGGCCATTGAAAACAAGAGCCAACGGCCAGGATTCTCTGTGAGTCGGGGGCTGGTCCCACAGACGGACTGTGTCCACTGCGGGCCATGCTCCGATCGACGGTGGCTCCCCTGGCTGCGGGTCACTGCCCGTGGCCTCGTGCTTCCGCACACGAGCAGGCTCGCCATGCCTCCGCTGGCTTAGCCGCGAAGGAAGATGATCTAGGCCTCGCATGCTCGGATCCTTCTTGGTCGGGAGAAGCCTCAACAAGTCGTAGTCCGCCTCGAGGCAAAGCCCCGCGTCTCTTTTTGGGAACTTAACTTCTCCGACCATGGATTCCACCAGTGTCTCCATATTGGTGATATGGAGGAGGGGCCCATGACACCTGGCTATGCCAGGGTCATAAGGCGCACGCATTCTTTCAATTGAAGCAACAAAAGTGGAATGTCCCTGACATGCTCTGTAGAAAACTGGAATGGGAGAGAACATCCTCTCCCTTGAGAGGGCCAAGATTTGTAGTCACGCCACATTGTATAAACGGTCGTCTCCTTGATGGTGGCGCTGTTGTCAGGGAGCACTCCGAGGACCTCAGCAGTCCCCGGCTGCAACGCGGCTAGGCCGTGTGCAGCAAGTGCATATAATGTCTGATACCCAAATCCATCCTCGGTCATCTTCTCAACCGGGTCTCCAAAGTAGACCCAGCCTCCCGAAGACCTCGCGTAATCAGAACAATGCCTCGCGAGATACGTCGCGCAATCTCCGACGCGTTGAGCGAACTCGTCTACTCGGCAACTTTGAGGTCGCCAAAAATCCGCACTGCCTAGGGCAGCCGGATTATTGCGATCAGTGACCCCAACAACCAATGGGGTCAAAAACTTAAAAGACTGAGGGTCAAATCCGCTGGGAATATCATCGGAGTCCAACTCAGCACGGAGAAGCTCTCGCACCTGATCGAAAGTGCCCTCCTCTATGAAAAGTTCGCTCAACAGTACAAATATGGGATCTTCAACGAATTCTGCAATGTATTTGAGCGTACTATTCGACATATTGCGAATGGCCTCGGCCCGCGGGGGCACTGGACCAGTAGTGTGGGCCTCTCGAACCCTCCGCCTTCGAACGGAGGGCGTGCGCTGAATAATTCGAGTGTTTTCATCCGGCGGAATATAGAGCTCTCTGCCCTTAAAGCGGGCAGCGTGCCCGACATTAATCTCCTGGTCATCCTCTTGGGGTGGAGCATCCGTCGGTTTACGCTGTCGCTTACCGGGGGCAGGCGGCAGCCTGTCTCTGCAGAAGAAGTTGGCAGAGGCTGGGCCAGATCGGTAATGCTCTTCCTCAATGGGAATGAGCTCAGGGTCCGCTTCATACGGGAAGCCACTGATTTGGGTAAGATCAGGACTGGCCTCAAGGGGACCCGCCGCGCCTGGGGCGCCCGGGGTTCGATCCACAGAGGGGGGCTCCGCCGCGTTATCTCCACTTGAAGCGGCAACTGGCGGCGGTGCCGTAGCAGCGGGTTCATCCTCCTCATCAGAAGACCCCGGCCTGGTAGGAGAAGACTCGGCAACCTCGCAAGGCGCAGCGCGTGAAGCAGCCGCAGCGCCCGAGTCGACCATCATATTGTCTTCCTGCGCCGGTTTGGCCTCCGCTCTGGCTGGGCCAGGCGGAGGCGCAGGCAAGCTCGCCGTCGCGGCTGGGCCGGGCGGCGGCGCAGGGGGACGATGAAGTTTGCTTCCACTCGCGACAGATTCGCCCTCAGCGCGTGGCTTTGAACGTTTGCTCTTGGCGGCGATCACAGGAGTAGGAACAAAATCTGGTGCCGCCTTATGGATCTGCTCAACACCGACGGTTGCAAACTTCTTCCATGATTCCGAGTATGTTCCAGGCTCGTGTTTCCCATTTATCTTCGCCTTCTCGTAGATCCTCTTTGCTGCGCTAATATACTCTTCAATATCTCGCAAATCCTCGGGACATTCGGCCTCTGGCGGCCAGTCAGCAACAGTGCGGCGCCGCTGGTAAAAGAAATCTTTCTCTTTCCTCAGTGCTCTACGCGCTTGCCTGCCGTTGAAGTGCGCATTGGAGATCCCCCTGAGAGTTCGGAGAATGAGGTTTGCAGCGTCGGACCCCCATGGTTGCGGTGACTCCTCTGACGAAAAATCTCCATCCGTCTGCTTCGGAACAGATGCCGCAGGAGTCTCCGGCCTCTCACTGCCTCCGTGGCGATCAGAGCTCACATCCTCGGCAGTCTTGGCTTCTGTCTCAACTGCCGCTGCCTTTGCGACGGAGCTCTCCGCCTTCGCAGTCTGGCCCGTCCCAGCGCTGCCTTGGGCAGGCTGGGGAGATCCCAAGTCTCGGCGCCACTGAGGCGCTGCTTTGGGCGTGGCCTCAGCTTTCTGATGGCTATGGTCAGCTCGCGACGATCGATCAAAATTCCACCTGTTAAGCTGGAGAGGAAGCTGGGGATCGCGAAGACTCGGTGCCCAAGGCTTAGGCGGGCCTTCCGCTGTCTCCGCGCCCCCCGGCCTGGCCGGTGGCTGTGCGACTTTAAATGCAGAAAGATCATCAGCTCCAGTATCTAGGCGCGCCATCTTGGCAGGCGGAAGCTTCGGCGCACGCACCTCTGGACTCGGACGAGGTGGAGGCGGAGGCTTCTTCGGCACGCGTTCCCTCTGCTCTGGTGACGGTGCGTCCTTCGTCGGCGCGACGTTCGGCTTCGCGACCGGCGGCGGCGCCGTCGCATCGGGTGGCGAAGGTTTATTCGGCACCTCGCTTGCTGATCCAACTGGTGACGGCCCCTCCCTCGGGGGGGGAGGAGGCATATATACATTTTCGCAAGTGCATCGGCTTTGGGAAGTGGAGGCCACGCCTCCGCCACGGCCTTGCCGGGCGGAGACTTGGGCGCTCTCCCAGCCTGGGAAACAGGCTGTCCCAAAGGTGGGAAATCTTCGGTGCCAAGCGAAAATGATGCGCCGGACGGCTGAGCCGTCGGCTCCTGCTGCTGATCACCCGTCGACGATTTGGCTTTGGCCTCCTCTTCACTATCCCGGGCGAGCGTCTTGGGCGCCTCCGAAGCCTCGTCTTTGTGCAACGGATTGATCTTAGTGAGCCTGACTCCTTTCTTCTGGAGCCATGGCCAAATATCATCGAACTTACCATCGTTCTCAAAGTGAGGCTGCGATCTTTCTGCCGAACGATGGGCCCCAAATTTGGGGCCCACTGGCTCTGGGCCTCCCGGACTTGGTCCGCGGCGTCCTCCCTTGCTTTGGCGCGATATCGTTCGACCCCGAAGTCTTGCTCCAAGGGCCATTCATTTTGTCGAGCGACATGTTGCAAGAAGACATAAGCATTCGTAACATGAAGCGCCGCAGGAGTCCAATGGTAGAGGCGAAGCTCATACAATACCATCTCCAATGGTTCGCTGACGAACTGATCTGGGTTCCCCTTGATGATTGTGGGCTTTGAATAGAAAACGATCTCCGCAGTTGCCCAGATGCCGTCTCCAAAAGTCTCTTCTGCAACAGAATATGTTGCATGAGTGGAAGGATTGTTGGTGCACGGAAAAGAATACACACCAACTTTATGCTGCTTGATACTCCCTCCATATTGAGGATTGGATGTAAGCAACTGACGGCTCTCCAAAATCGAATGGAGGGCGGTCGCGGACGTGCCGTGATTCCGTCTGGTCCAGCCTAAGGATGGGTCTTGGACCTCCCCAAGCTTTTCGTCCGTTACATAGAAGGGCAAAGTAAGCTGAACGCAGTGATTGATGCCCGCCCTGTGGGTCGTCGTTGACAACTTCGCCGAATTCAGGCGATCAGCAACAGTGAGCTTTGGGTCCGCACATGATCGATCGGCCTTAATCACAAAGAAACGTGCCCAATTGGGAACCACATAATTAGGTTCTAAGACTGGGGTCTTCGCGGGCTTCTGCAGCATCTGCAAGCCCAACCACGCCTCGCCATTTGCTTTCTTTGAATCATGTTGAACTGTTTACTGCGAGCCGGGTTTTCCCCTTGTGCCACTCGTACAACGCGGCCTTCCTCCCCCAGGTACTCATTCATTGGCATCATGCGTCTATAGAGCTCACCGCTCGCTACAGTGAATGGTCGGGGGAAATCGTAAGGAACTGGTTCCTTGTCGGACGCGATTTTGCAAGGCAGCTTCTGAATTTTCTGGCATGCCAAATGCGCAGGCCAATCTTGTTCCCAGTCTTCAGGGCGATCAGGATCGCCACCTAACCTCAGGCGCCGCGGGAACTTAAACTTTTGGCTGAGCTTGGTTGCTTGGCCAACAGAGCATTTCATGCGGAGAGCTTCCTCCGCTGCTTCACCAAGTGCCTCAGCATCCTGAACGCCCTTTGCAGGGGCCAGAACGGGTCCGCGGGACGGCTGGGCCGCGCGCGCTACAGTAACATCACCCGAGGCGGCTGGGCCGCTCGGTGCAACAACAAGTGCTGCCTTCTTCAACTCATCAACTGCCGGGCGCATGCGCTCATCATTTTGCACCCCTTCGGTTGGCAATCGAAGGCGTTCCCCCCTTGGGGGCATTCCCGGACAACAGGGCTGACCACGCAGCAAGAAATAATAATCATCTTGCCACGGGAAAAAGTCTTTAGATGCATTCCCTCGCTTCAGAATATCAAAGAATGCAACGGAATAATTAAAGTGGATCGCCCCGCCCCCAGATCCGCCATGGACGGCCGGGAACTCAATGGGGTTCAAGGCTACTTTGAACGGGCGAGTATTAAGCACCGACTTGGGCACGTTGCCCTCTGCAGGGCTCCAGTCTTGACAGTGCCTGACTAGCTCATCAGCGGTGGCCTCCTCCAATGTATACCCATCGGATCTTTCGGCCCTTGTCTTCTTAGATGTGCCACCCCCCTGAACGGATGGGCCGCCGGAGGGTTGGCAAAAGAACAATGCGGCGAGATTAGCGGCCTTAAACATGTGCTCAGCGCGCAACTTGCCCGCTGGCACACTCACCATTTGTCCATCCTTATCCATCTTATAGTCACTATGGTCAGACCAAAAGTGGTAAACATCCCCTGGGGGGTGCTGCAGTTTGCGGTAAAGGCTCGCACCGTCAAGAATCATGATGCGCGGAACAATCCCCGCAGCTTTGTAGCTTTGAACTCGACGGTTCATTCGAGCCCGGACGAGGGTGGCAACGTCATCCCACATCTGGCTTACGCCGGCTCCAGCCGACCTCCAGCATTTGTGGTCCCCACCAACGTACCTGATCTCTACCGCTCCATCCTTTGTGCGAGCGATCGCGTCGTCCACAAGACCCTTCGCCGCTTCTATCAATATTCGGAGGGCCCCAGCAAACGCTGTTGGATTTTCTTGCCGCTTTGGCCCTGAGCCGACTCCGCTCAATTCGCCGGCTCCAGCAACAATATTATTGAAGTTCCAGAAGATAAAACGCACCGGCGTATGGATCCCTTTCTTGTAGTACTGATGCTCATTCCATGTGCGGTTCTTGGCCACTTCCCGCAGACCTGGGGCCATGCATCCACTCGTGATCTTCTGTGAAATGCCATGAACGTGGTCCTGCATATGGAACTGAGGGAGAAGACTGTTCGCGACCTTCTTGGACGCAATCCGGAACGAAATCGTGGAATCAGAGACAATATGGACAGACCATGACCAGAACATGTATGTCCCATGATCCATCAAGCACAATGGGTGGAAAAAGTCCTTCACAGGCTTGTTTGTGGCCATCATGGCCGCAATGTCCTCGCCAACGAAAGGAACCCATGAATGCCCATTCGCGCGGGCAATCTCAGTAATAGCCTGGCACTTCTGAAGGAACGACAACTTGAGTGCCCAAGCCTTCAACTGGGGATCTGTAACATCAACGTAAAGCTGAAGGATCTCGTTCACTTTAGATTCCCATTCATGCGACGGCGGCCTGGGGTTCGCAGCAAACTCTCCCTTCACCCGGTAATAGTCGAGTGCGCTCCAGGGGCCCCGCCCAAGGTAGGGCGGGTCACCCCCCTCGTAGCCCGACGTCGTCGACCCCGCATCGAGGCGTCCACCTCCACACCGCCCCCAAAGGGGGTGCCGGAAGGCGGGGCGCGCCCAGTGGGAGAGCCACCTGGGCCGGGCGGAGCACCTCCACCACCGGCTGGGCCGGGAGGAGAGCCTCCGCCCGCCCAACCACCGGCTTGGCCAGGTGGGGCAGTCGGATTCGAGGCTGACCCAGCGGATGATCCGCCGGCCGCCTGCCGACCAGTTCCAGGATTGCCCAATGACTTTAGTGGGCCAGATCCGGCCGAAGAATGCTCGATGGCAATGTTCGCACGGTGGCTTGCCGAACCGACTGGGTCGGTCGACATCCCCACTTCCAAGCGTGGCCTTTTCGGCGCCAGGTCGGGGCCCTCCTCTCTGCAGTCAGGAGGGCCCTCTGAGGGCGCCTCAGGGCGTCGCTGTTCGGGATCTTCAGGCACATTTGGCCTCTCTCCAGCAACGACTGGGTCGTGCTGGTTAGCCTCAGTCTCTGCGTCTGGCTGAGGGTGCTGCTTTTCTGCCAAGTCAGCACCGTCTTCAAGGCCGTCCTTCGCGAGCCATGCATCAAAGTCGCATGGGCGCGTCCACGAAGGTGCTGCCTTTCGCCAGGCCACGGCCTGTTGAGGGGAAGACTCAAAATAATTGGCTCTGGCTGGATCTGCGAGAGCCTCCTCAACAACATGCACTGGCGTGTAAGATGGGCCCTTGACAACAGGCAGGGCATATATCGCACCCCAACCATCCCCAGTGGCTTCGCCACGGGGAGGCGTGTGTGGCGAAGGGCCCCAAATGTTCATCCACAAAACGGGGGCACCTTCTGTCTTGTTGTCCCTTACTGGGGCGTTCACAAAGTCTCCGAAGACCGTCTTGCGCCCGATGGCTGGGCCAACAGTGGGACCCACGACCTTTCCCTTTTCAGGAGTTCGGACGGGGCGTCGAGTCCCCCCGGTGCGTTTGTGTACAACCTACACACCAGCTTCGTCATTTCATCAGGGTACGACTGGAAAAAATACCTACAGGAATCTGGTCAAGTTTTGGAGGAGCACAATCAAAGCGGCACGTCGCCATTCTGTCGAATGTAGTCCAATGGACGATCCACGGGTCTTGTGAGACTTTGGAAAACAGACGCTCAAAGATCGTCTGGGAAGTGTCGGCTAGATCTGCCTTCAGTGCGGTAGCGACTGGGTCGTCCCGTTTGTGCAATGTATCATGTCTCCACATCGTGAAGCGCCAGCCCCATCCCCGTTTGCGTGCGAATTTAATGTCCCCGGCATAATCAGGCCGGGGCCATTCTTTCTGATCAGGAAAGCAACGGAAGATGGATCTCTCCTCGCGGGGCCATATGTCCCCTGCGAAGGGATGGCTGTCCTCTTGGCAGGCTTGCTGTCATCAATGGCAGCGTCGGCAGCTCTTTGGCGAGCTGCGATCTCTTCTGCGTGAATCTCTACGCCAGCCTCCATTTCGATGTCTATATTCATCACGACATCGCTCGGACTAAAAGGATCAGCCGCTTTCCCAAGCGGCCTGGCCGGCGGGGCAGCATCCCCACTCAGCTGGGCCAGCGGGGTTGCCTTTCGAATTGGATTGGAAGGAGCCTTTCCTTTGGGCTCGATCGGGGGTTCTCCCTCCTCCGGTGACTCAGGAGCGAGTTCGTATATGATATCATCCGAGCAAATCGAAGTCACGTCCTCCCCCGACGGCTTGGCCGCTGAGGTTCCCATCGGTTGGCACATGAGTTTGGTCGATGACCGATCGGGCGCGCGGGGGCCGCGGCAGGCAAGGCCCGCACAGCCGCAACAAGGCGGCCGCGCAGTCCGAGGGGGGGCCGGCCGCCAGGCAGCCCGCGCAAGCTCTGGAGACAAAACGGCAGCGGCACATGCGAAATCAGGGGATGGGACGAGACGACGATGAGGCGACAAGACGCGCTCCGCGGCGCGAGCAACACAAGTTTGAACCTGTTTGGCAAAGGCATCCGTGTAATCTTCTGCTGACTTGCACTCCCGTCCTCTAGCCCCAACATGCTCGTGCGCGCCATCGCATCTGCGCTCAAGTCCCTCCGTCACGTCGGGAGACGTGGATGCAATCGCCCAGGGCTTTTTCATGAAATTTCCCTTGCTGTCCCTCAATCCGTGCGCACATCCATGCAAAGCCGTTTTGACAAACTCCAACTCTCTCATGAAATCTTTCACCTGGGGACCCCTCCAATAATTACACTGAGCTGGCCACTCAAGGCAAACGGCGCCCCCCGCTTTGTGCGCAGCACGGGCAATCTCGCGGAAATTCCAAAATAGATATCTAAAGTCTGTCCTGATACCTCGAAGCCTACGCATCGCCCTATGGTTTCCAGCACGAAGAAAATGGGCTTCGTTCACGCATTGCCAGGGGGAACCTCCGGTACAGGGCATAGAGCCCCATAACGTGATGTGCGTTTCCTTTGAACGTCTTTATGTCATTCAGAGCCAACCTTCGACCTTCATCGGTTATCATATCTTCCTTCTCCGTGTACCGAATTACCTTACACGAATCGTCGGCAAAATTCTTGGGGTTTCCGATCCTGCTCCGAGGGCCACAACAATATTCTAACAAGAGTCGGTCCCCAGTCCCCTGGGTGGCCGGTGCACAGTCTTCCCGGATCCAGAATTCCGTCCAGCCGGTCCATCTACTTGGGTGAAAGTCGCCATCGCTGGAATCGCAATTCGAATACTGCTCAAAAGGGCGATGATATGTATTATCTTCGTCGCGCCAACTATCCGTACGGTCTATAGTCAAACCATGTTGGGTATTGATGGCATAAGTCGGCGCCTATCATCTAATCTATCCGGGTCAACCGGGCAATCGGTAGTTGCTGGTATAAACGTGACAAGTCTGGGAACAAAGTACCATCGTTTAAGACTCTGTCCGTGTTGTGTCCACTGGCCCCTCCTATCCTGGATGTCAGCAACAGCAGCAGGCGGAAGGTGAGGAAGAAAAAGGTTGTATCCGAGCATGTCTTGCTCGATGTTAACTGGCTCAACGCTCGATCGTTCTTCGCATCTCTTTTATCACATTCGATGTATCAGATTCGGTTCCACTGTCGGTAACGTCAAACATCGCTCTCATCTCAATCTCTTTCATCGGCCTGGATTTGTCGGAGCTTTTCCTGGACCCTTCTTCGGTCGTAACAGGAGCGGTTGCATATGCTTCCACGGCTTGGCCGGGCGCACTCGCCTCCACAGCTCGGCCGGGGGCGTTCGCCACCACGGCTTGGCCGGGGGCAGCCTCGGTAGCAGCCGGGCGCTGGGCGCCGTCTGATGCCGCTGGGGTGTTTATTTGTTTTGAAGAATGCACAGCGGGCTTACCCTTGTTGGGGCGCGTCTTTTTCTTGTTCATCTTTTTGCTAGGTTCAACAACTCCTCTCCGCAAAGCCGAACTCGGACCTAAGCGGGGCTTCAGAACCCCCCCGGGTCTCAGGGGAAGTCCGTCTGAAAGCATCGACTCCAAATAATCTCGGCACCGCTTGGCGGTCCAAAACTTGGGAGTCACAGCCTTGACAAGATATAGTACTGTAACCCAAGCAAAAGGGTCTGTGAATCTCTTCGTTCCAATGTCGGCAGCTTCGTTTTGAATCCGTTCGCGCTGGAGCTCAACGATACCTCGAGGAAACTGTTCAGACACAGCTGCAGCATCTATGCGGTGAGTTCGCGGTAGGTGCATAGGCTTCATGGGCCCTCCAGCCTCAATGGCCTCACATGCCGCCTGGTTGTCCTCTAACAACAAACACCGCATCTCTCTTCCAAGCAATACTTCCCAAAGCGGAAAGGCTGCAAGCAGCTCTTTTCGCAGGGCAAGGCCGGCAGCCACAATCTCTGCCTCAGGGGTGCCATGGGAAACGCATGTCTGTCGCTGCGACCCCGTAGACTGCCCGGCTCGAGCGCATGGGCCCCCAATGGCTTGATAACTGGCTCGTGCTCCTATGTGTTCGGATGTCACTGGCCAGGTCCGCGTCAGAGTATTGCTTCAACCAGACATCCTCCATCCTATCACCTACCCACGAAGACATGCGGTAATGAGAGGTACACTTGATGTAGCAAATGAGGCGGAAGAGATCCATGTCTTGTTGCTCTGTCCATTTGGCAATGCAACTGGCCGCGTGGCGCGCGGCGCGGAGCAGGTCGTATCGAGCCATTCTCGCACCGTAAAAGATCTCCATCAAGACTTTCGCTGCGATGGGCTGGAGCACGCCCGACTGCGTCGGCGGCTCCGGGTCATTGGGCCGTGAACAAGAATGTCTTGATCTGGGGGCCCAACGTCAACTTTGATATGTAACGCGGAGGCGATTGCTTCCTCCGCAGGAGAGCAAACCTCACCTCTAAGGCCGCCTTGGCCACCCTCGAGATCGACGAGTTCTGGCCCGAACGGGGTACCCGCAGCGGGATAAGTAGACGGGTCAGTATCTGTGAGTTGTGCATATAAAGTGACACAGGATTCGAAGAACTCAGTCATGTCGTATTCTATGGCTCTGGCCTGTTTGGGTTCTCTTGGTTGGTATGGCTCGGGCGGCTGGGCCGCCGAGTCACCCCCGTTTCCTCCTCGCTACTCTCGTCTGGGACGGAGGCGTTCTTTTTGATTTTTGGAGGCGGCGGGTCCAAATCCAAAACCGCGAGCAACTCACCTTGCCACTCAACAAACTCCGTTGACAGTCTATGTTCACAACCCAAATATCGTCCGACCGCGGTCGGAGGGTCGATTTCTATGCCTTTCGGGCATTTGTCAGATGGGGTTTGTAGTAGCCTCCAACCTTCAGCTAGCTTGTCTGCAGGACCAGATAGCTTAAACTCGCCAACACAAATTATCAAGAACAGCCGCAGCTCTTTATGAAAATAGCAGCTGCGCCACGGGCTACATTTTACAAATCCTTTAGCCGTAACATGCCCTTCGCAGTGTTGCTCCCAATATCCCCCTGAATCAGGGTGTCCGTATAAAGATAAACTCAACGGGCATGCGGGATTGCGCATATGCGACCATTCCTTGGGCCACTCATCACGGGGTAGGAATATCCACGTCGGTGTGCCACCCAATGTTGACTGGGCGTAGGCCTGACGGGCGCTGGCTTGTTCAATACTATGGCCTTCGAAGAGCCCGTGAGTATCAGCTGCTTTGCTGGCCTGCATTGTCGCGGGACTGCTGGGCAGTTCTTGAAACAACGCAACATCCTTATTCTGATCTCTCACGCTCGAACCATCGAAAACGACCCGACCATTATATTTACGATATTTGCGTCCGAGTGGCAACTCTGAGTTCTTCTCGACAAAGATTTCGAACAGGCGACCAAAGTGCGCCGTCTGTCCGTTACGTGCCGCAACAACATCGGAATATTCTCTATCCCCTTTATCATTCCATGTGCGCATGTCTCGCAGCCTGTCCCATTCCTTTCTGAGAGCGGCCTGGGCATCTTGATTAGCCTTGGCCTCATCTTTGGAAACAGAGCGAGCTACAGCAGCATCAATCTTAGTATGTTGCCATTCGCTGGGAAGTTGGTAGGGCACGTCAATAACCGAGATGGGATCAATAAAAAGTTTGTATAAGTAATCCTAATCGAATCTCTCCTTCTTACAGTGACTCGGCATTGGGGCCGAGCTGGCTTGCAACGGCATCCGAGGCACGCTTCGCCGCGACGCGGCGGCCGCCGGACTCGAGGTCAGGCTTGCCTCTTGCGTCACCTCAGATTCATCATCGGATAACGGGCCCCTGCCGGCTGTGCCGGAGGGAACACCGCCGCGCGCTATGGCGCCACCGTGCCATGTTTGCTTCCACCAAACATCCTCATCATCCGAAAGCTATTGGTCGGAATCACCCTCTTCAGAGGATTCGGTAGCTACAGCTGCGGCTTGGCCGCCCTGTGCCGCCAGACGATGGAATCTCTCAGCAACCCACGGCGCGGCTAGTCTTGCCTTTGGATGCGCAGCAAGATAGGCAGCGGTCTCCTCAGAGATAGGACGGACCGCAGGTCGCTGGGCCACTGCGGGCTCAGGCGGATTCGGTGGATCATCCACATCCGAGCCTATATCAGGCAGGAGGCCAAAACAAGGACCAGGGTCGTCTATGCCAAAGAATCCTATCTTCTCGGCCTTGTATTGTTCGGCGGCCTGCCGGCTTTGAGCCTGATTCATGTTGAACCAACGTCCAGGACGAATTCCAAGATTGGTGGATTCAGGCAATTTCTTCAACCACTGAGCACCGTGCTTAGGATCTGGATCTGTGACCCACACGGGCTACTGGAACATAGTCGGGATCATAATAGAGTACAACTCGTATGCTGCACGTCTTCCGACGGCCTGTCAACGGGAGCTTTTGTGTCAACTCCTCTTTCGTTAGACCAACGACAATACGCCTGCCCTCGAAGTGTTCCATAGTATCAAGGTTCTGTGTCGTGCGAGCAAGGAGCTACCCTTCCCCTGGAACTTTCTCGCGCGGCTTGGCCGCTGAGAAGTTAGATTGTCGATCCAAACGATGCTCAATGTGTGCGAGACCTAACTTTTGATATTTATCTTCGTCTGGGCGAGAGTCTCGCGGCGGATCTCGGCCGCCAATCGCCGCAGGCACGTCATCCACGCACAACCCCCCCGGACCGTTATCCTCATCGGAATGGGCCTCGGAGCCCAGTGGTGGAGCGCCCTCGCCTTCATGAGGAAGCGGTGGCATAGTAATGGTGGGATCATCTGCGGCAAACAAATTGTCTGATCGTACTCCTGCCCTCTGCCGCGGACCGTCTGGGACGGCCGCGGCCTCTCCTGCGGGAGGGATCGTAACGGAACGCACCTCAGTCATTGCTTGCTCGTACGCTTTCCTCAGAGGAAACTGAGGCGACTGATCATCCGCAGTGCCGTCCAAGATGTTGCTGTATACTTGATCGGGCTTTTCTATGGTGGGTCTATTGCCCTCGGGCGTGCGCCCTGATTCCATGTTAAGTCCATCCAGTTGTCTGAGCGGCACAACGTAGCTCTCTGGGCCAACCATGCCCCCCGCTTTGTGCAGATACCCCAAGTATATCCCAGGGATCATTGTTCCGCCAGTCTTGGCTGTCCGGAATCTTGACTCTGGTGGGGGCACATAGCGTACGAGAGACCCGAAGGGGAGAAGCGGCGCCTCAAACATGTGTCCAAAGCGACGTTCCCAACTAGATTTCCCCTCCTCAGGGGTCCTGGCATTGTATCAAAGACAAAAGTATCGGACGGCATACGTCCAATGTGGTGGGAGACCAGCCTGCATGAGCAGCGCTCGGGTCCCCATCTCTACCACGCCATTCGCACGTTCGGCAACGGCATTTTGTGTGTTGTTCCCTGGGAGGGTAGGATCATGGGCAATCTTGAGCTCGTAACGTGCCCTTGCAAGCTCGCGTGCACCATCTGTATAACAATGCTCTAACTTCTCACCCGGGGCCTTGAGGTTTACTAAAAAGCAACAAACATGAACCGCAGACTTGTCGTGCACACCCTGAGCGGCGAGGAAATCCGCTGCTCGGTCGCGAAAAGTCACGCACGCGGTCTCATCGTGGAGCCCCCGCGAGAGTTCATCCATCGCAAACCAATGGTCCATCGTCGTCAGGTGTCCACACGAAGTGGGGTTAGCTTATGGGCGGGGAACCTTCAGCCCTTTGTTGCGCGCTTTACGCTACTGTCTTCTGATAGCTTTGGCCCAATTGCATACTGAACAACATGGGTTCTTGGGGGTGTGAGTTAGAAGATGCGGCAGGGGGGCTGCTGCCTTTTTGAGCCGCTCGGCAAGGGAGCTCGACACCTCAACCTCTGCATCATCTGGGTCTAGTTCTGGCGGTGCGTCGACGTCGACTAGGTCGACAGCGCCAGCGTCTCCAACATCACCCTCCTCGGGCCCGGGGGCCGCGTCGCACGCATTGGAGTCCAACCCTTGATCCATGTCATAGGGAAGGTATCCTGAGACCCCGTGCCAACAAGGGCTCTTATATGCGGCTGCGCAGGCCACGGCTTTGCCCGGCTGCTCGTCAGTCCGACCAACGGCTTGGCCGTGGCAGGGCAAAGTCGAGAGACATCTGGAGGCAGCAATGCCGGTCGGTGTCCGATTCCCACCACTTTCGCTAGCCTTACGAGGCGAATGGTAGAAATAAGTGATGGTATCCGCAGAGTCTAATGAAGACGGAAAAACGAGCGCGAACTCAGTCGGCCGTCCGTCAACGTAGTTGTGGTTGCCAATCAACTCATGTGTATGCAGGTCTATGGTCGCGCGAGTCTGAACAGCATGGGGCGGAGGGCCTCCCGCTGATCCCACATTGCCCAGAAATGCCTCGGCGCCTGGCGTCACGCAACACCACCGCTCGGGAGGTTCACCCTCCCCAGCGGCAACCGCGCACATCCACTGACCCAGCGCCTCTTTGCCTGAAAGGGTCAAGTATGGGATCTTGCCCTCAACGATCAGGTCCACTCTTTGACCGTTGGGCAACAATAGGTAGGGCCTTTGGCCTGCTGGCCAGAAGAAACAAAAGCCGCGATCCATGAACCGCTCTCCTACCGAAATCACGCACGGGGTCTCCGGCATGACTAAAGCGTTAAAACTACCACCCTTGAACTTAGGGCATGCGATGCGAACTGAGCCGAGGGCTTTTGACTCTCCCCCGGCAGTATTCAGAATGATCGATTGCGGAAGCTTTCGAATCAATCTCATCGCACCTGCACTTTTAATATACTTCTCCGCTATGAGGTTATACCCACACCCTGTTTCAATAATAAAGCTCAGCGCTCCAAGATACGCAGCATTCTTGTCTGCGCATCCCGCAGCGGCTGTGCCGCGTGGGCCCTCTTCCCCCTCCTCAGGCCTCAAACAAAGGTGCCAGGCGTCATCTTGGACGTCTGAGGCCCTGATCAGGGCCTCCGCAGCAGACGCTCTCGACTGAGTAGACATCTGTCGGCGTATTTATCCTGGGAACTTCCACCTGTCTTTGTCACTTGAGGGCAACTCTTTCAGGTCGTGGCGACGCGCCTTCCTGCAAGTGATGGCGGGCTCCGCAGTCGATGGGTGCAATCAAACGCGGAATTGGCACCGACCCTTCATCTGAGATCGACTGCAACTCTTACTAGGGGCGTCGCTCCAGTACATCTTGATAGCGCCCCGAGAAAGAGGACACAGGAAATTTGCAAGGATATTTACAAGATTCTCAACTTGCCTCCTGCATTCGTCGTGAAACTCTCCACTGGCGGGATTCCTGTCAACTCTCCCCCACCAGAATTTAAGGGGGCCTTTGAAAAAAAGGGGCCGGCCTGCTTCTGCCCAGGAAGGCCCCGAGCTAACGGAGCGGGGCGCGCTATTGCACCCAAGCTGACTTGGTCAGTGGATACCTTCCCCCCCCCCCGCTTTCGGTTTGACCGACGCGGGCGTCGCCGCGCCCGTCGAGCGAGGAAGATAGGACAGAGTACCCTTAATCAAATTATGCCAATCAGTCTTCCAGCGCTGGCGGCTGGGCCGCCAGTGCGGAGCCAATGTCACGGATGGCCAGTCGTGGTCTTGGCAAACCAACAATCTTTACCACGCGTGCATTTGCCTGTTTCTTTGAAAAGGTGAGAAATCATGTCTTTGCCTTTGCCTCTGCCCTTGTTCTTGTCTCCGTCTTTTCTGCGTTTCTCTGAACTGTTACTGGAGGCCCTGGAGCCACCATCACCCGCAGTTGAGGAGACATTGACAGCCGCGGCATTGGCTCGTTTAACTGTTCGCTCATATCCCAGAGACTGTCCCGCGTCAAGCTTCGCTTGTTCATACTTGTCGCGCTTGAGCTTCTCTGCATCGGTCAAGCCTCTGTGTTGCTTGTCGCAACCGTCTAAAAGCCCACGGCAATTCTTGGGGCCCCGCGAATAAGCATAACATGGCAGCGAACTCTCTTTTCCGCGCGAACGGTTGGATTGACTCCTGTTCCGCTGCTGCGCTCCATTTCCACGGCCACCCGTCGGAGTCTGCGATCGGCTCTGCCCCTTTCGGCCTCGGCCGTCGGGTTTCTCAGATCTCCCTCTGGGATTCTTGTTCTGAGCTGGGGCAGCATTTGACTTGGTTCCCGCAGCCGGCTGGGCCGGTGCGGCAGCTTTGGGCTTCTTATGATTAAATGGGCATCCCTCACCTGCATTCGGGCAAATCTGGCACTTACGTGCAAACTTGCACGTCGTCTCGCCCTTAGTCAATTCGCTCTTCATAACATCCGAGGGTTTCCCGCGACGGGCTGCCACTTCTGCCAGGGCGGCTTTGCCGTTGGCATATCGACGATTGTCATTGCCATTGCCTCCACTTCCGCCTATTCGTGCCTGTCGAGCACGTTGATTCAGAGCGCCCTCATGCATGCTGGTGTTCCATTCTTCCTTGTCGCGCAACTTCATTCCTTCAATCTGGGACATGAGCCATTCGTAGGACCTCACGCCTTCTCCTAACTTATCTTTGGACAAGTCGTAAAGTTGACACACGAAATCTAACTTCTTCGGCTTCCTGCATTGTTCGATGAAGTGTGCACGGATCGAAGCTCGCATCTCATCAGATGGAGGTCGGACGCCGCAGAGCTGCTGGTAAACGCCTGTCCATTCATCATAGAAATGAGATAAGTCAGCATCTGGCTTACTGGGGTCAATAACTACCTTGAAGATATCACGCGAAATGCGATGTTGACCCAACTCCGATCTGTCGGAACACCAATGACAAATGGCTCGTATCATCTCGCGCCCCGTTAAGAGCCTCTCCTCATTCTGGGCGCCATACTCCATTCGACTGATCTGTTGAAGGAAGTGCATGTGATGATTGGACAGATTACGATTCCTACGCATCTTGGTGAACTTATCAATCAAATTTGCTGCGATCATGATGTCAAGACGCCTGAAGCGACCTGGGTGTCTGAGCTGTTCGTTTTCTACAGCAGGGGCCATAGTTTCCATGATCCAACGCTGTGCTGCTTGAATCTCAGGAGATGATCCAGCAATAGCTCGGACTGCATGCATCTGCCACTCCCGTATGTTTGTAACATCAGGAATGTCCATCAGATCAACCTTCTGATTGTTTCCAACCTGTCTCCACTGGTCCAAAGGGGTACTCTCATCAAGGCCTCCCGGGTCATGTGGCCCTCCTGGGCCCTGAGGTCCGCCGCGACCACCTCCACCGCCTGGGGATCCAGGCCCCCCCGGGCCCCCCTGGGGGCGGCTTCTCTGGCCGGTCGCGGATGGCATCATTAAGTGCCGACAGAATCTCAGTACTCGGTGCGATACTACTGTCATCCCCATCCTTGTCCTGTCCTTCCCCGCCCGGCGGCGTTGCCGCTGGCGCATGGTCTTGATTTCCGCCAGACGGCTGGGCCGCCGGCGGTCTCACAGGCCCGCCCTTAGAGAATGAATGATAGTTGACAAAAGTCGCGTCGTCACTGACACCTGTGAAATTCATATTGATAGGCAAACGATTCTCGGAGGCACTCGGCTTGGCCGGACCTTCGATTGCAGGGCCAGGAACAGTACAATTGGATCGCCTGACGAGCCTTACAGGCGTTTCATGTGAAAGCAAAGGTATATCAAATGAACTAGAATTGGGCAATGCATCCTGCTCCTTCTCCCAATATGGGAAGGACTTGGTGGTGATGGCCTTGAGCTTCATCACTTCTCTCTCCGATGCAACTTCGCGGGCCGGGGCCTCACCCTTCTCCCGCATGTTGACAGCTGCCCGTCTGAGCCCAGTCTAATCTGCTTATCAGCTTGCTCCTTCATTCGCTGAACATTGAGTTTATCAGCGCTGCATTCGTCCAGAAGCTTTTGCTGTTGAGCTCGAAAGTCACGATCAGCGCTGCGTTTTCGCCGCTGCTCGCCCCGCTTCTCCTGTTCTGCTGGCAAACTCTTCATTTGAGTGCATGTAGAACACCGCCTGGTGCTCGCATTGAACTGGTCTTTGCAGCTTGGCAGTCCACAAGCGGCGCATTCCCCTTCTTTCGGGTTGAAGCAAATCGAGCAACTTTCTCCATCATCCCATCTCGCGGGCTATGGCTGCGGCGCAGCCCTTACTTTCAGCATCGGCGGCATCGCGCCCCCCATGGTCGTCAAGCCAGACTGGGCCTGCGAAGACGCTGCGCCGGACGGCTGGGCCGCTGGCGACGGTCGTCTACTCGCCCCAGCCGGCTTGGCCGGTGGGCACGCATCTTCGCTTAACTGCATGCGCTGAAGAGATGCCCTGGCGTTCTCATGTAACTTGAGCTCTTCGCGATATTGATTATTATGATCGACTATCGTCGCAGCTACAATCTGGGCATTGCCCACTTCCAACCTGGCAGTTTGCAGTTGATCTTGGAGCTCCTTTTTTTCTTGTTCTGCCTGGCTGTAGCGACCCTCTTTCCTTTTATTCTCGCCGCCGCAACAGCGGCGGATGCGATCGCGGCATCAACAGGTTGACTGGTCACCGTCGCAACGGTCTGTCGTTCGGAGGCTATCATCTCAGCATATATGTTCTTGGCTTCTTCTTCCGCGCGCTGTTTGGCAGCCGCGGTCTGATGGGGCATGTGCCCCGCCAGCTCTTGTTCCCGATCTCTGGCAGCTCAAGCCAGAGCGAGTCTTTCAGCCTCGAACGTCTTCCGAACGCCCTCAGGGACTGCACTCATCTCTTCTCGGTCCAGTCGGGCCTTCTCGGTCCTCTGGGCTTCACGGCCCAGGAATTATTGCCGAGTTTTGGCCTCAACAAACTTAGCCTGGTCCTGTGAATGAAAAGGTACGGGCAACTATGCTCTTCCATCGGAATGCAATCCTCACGCAACCACTGATTGCTACAATTGGGGCACACGTCTGAGCAATTCCTACATACTGGGCGCCTACAAGCTCCATTCGGTCTGCGGGCTTTCCCCGGGCATCTGTTCTCCGCCTGGGGCGGGCAGTTGGAGCCCCAGTTCCAGCATGTCTCGCGCATGGATATAGTACTGTTGCTCCTCGAAACGGATCGAGCTCCAGATCTTGGCATCTTGGGCCTTCCTCTGCTCGAAGCATTCGATCTGGGACGTGCGTGCGTACTCTCTGGCGGTCTAGCCGCCTCTCGAAGCTCCTCATCCCTTTCATCTTTTCTAATCAACTCATTCAGCGAAGCCGGGGGGGTGATCATTCCATCGTCCTCAACTACAACGGGTATCGACGGTTGCCAATCGCCTGCGGCGACGGCAGTCCGATGGAATCCTTCCTGAAGCGGGGAATCGTTCAAGTCATAAGATTCATTCCTTTGCTTCTTGAGTTGGGATCTCCCGGCCATGCTTCGCATGAGTCTGAAAACCCATTTCCGCCTCATCCGCCTGGGGCGGCAGGTCACTTATCTCGGTATCCGAATCTGGTTCTGCCAACGCTTTCCCAAGGGCTTCCACGTGATCGTAGTCAATTGTATCCTGCCCAGGGGACCACCTCTCGTCTTGGACGGGGTGGTCTGCGTCAGTTATCGAAGACAAATCTCGGCCCAATGATACTTGATAGTCGGCGTAACCAATGTCTTCCTCCATGGAATTTATGTCGTCTCCATCATCAAGCTGTTCATCACTATCTTGGCCGGTTTGCCCATTCAAGGCTGTAGGGATAGGATGAGTCCCGTGAGCGTTCCCCCATCCGTCTGGGACGGTGGGGCACACACCTCTGGACCCATCGGCTTCTCCCGACCCACTGGCTTGGCCAGCGGCCGGCACAATAGTCCGCATAGCAATCGGGCTGGAATGTATTGTCTCCGAAGATTCGGCAACCAATGACGAAAATGCTCCTCGTCTAATTTTTGCTGTTGTGCCGTCCCGTCTCTTCGGGTCTGGGGTCTGTTCACGATCACCGATCGGGACTCGAGAGGGAGAATCGTCTCTTGACACATCAATAACCTTTCCCCTACTCCTTCCGCGAGAGACCCGAGTGGTGATAGAAGAAACGGGAAGGCGGCCCCTCCCCGGGCCGCTCTCCTGTAGTCCTTGCCCGTCACGTTGTAAAACTTGGGATCCAACGGGCAATTCGGCTGTCTCATCATAGCTCATCCCTGTTGCGACTTGGTCGCGGGTTTCGGCCAATAACCAGTCTTTCCTCTGAGAATCGGGGTAAGATGACAAAGGAACTGAGGTATCGTGATGACTCTGCTCAATAGTAGAGGATACGGGATGAGACATCGATGAAACCACAAGTAACCGTTAAGCAACTGTACTCAGGAATGGGAAGTGAGGAGGCCAGCAGGGCGACGACACGACAACGACGAGGGAACGACCCCTCGGCGCGCGCGTGCAAGCCCGCACGTTCCTTTTCTATCCTGTGAGCGCAGACAGCTGCGGTACACTGCCGCAGAGTCAAGGTGTGGCAAGGCAGGCAGCAAGAGAGGCAAGCGCAGTAAGAGGCGGAGAGGAGCATATTTACTTGGAAGGCGGGCCGTTCCCTGAATGGATCTCTCGCTTAGCTCCAGACACATCCATCTCAAGAGTGCTCTCAACGTTCACACAAGGGCGGATGGGAGCATTTTCAAAATGGCGCTCTCGCGCTAGCGCCGTGCACACTCGCCTTAAAAGTGTTAATGGTCACGCAAGGACGGTGTTCCCCCGCAGAGAACAGCGGCAGCAGCAAGATAAGATATAAGTCCGCTGCCCGTCGTGGGGATTATCCCACGTCACACTCAAGCCGACTCAGCCCAAGCACCCGCAAAGGCCGACAGGACGCAGTTTAAAATGGTGCTCTCGCACGGGTGTCAGGTACACAGGGTGCTTGTAGCAAACATGAAACATTAGAGGGACTTATGGCGAGAGGGGGGGGCGTATGACCAGGGGGTGTATCGCAGCATCTTCGACGCATCTTGGGTTTACTGTGGTCCTCCTTCCTCGTCCTCCCCCCCCTCCTCATCCTTCCCGCGAGGTCGCACGAGCTGGCAGCGCTGGGTGGGGGGTGGGGGGGCGGGGCAGACCACGTCCTTCGCCGAGGATTCCGCGGCCTGACGGCGGCGGGACGCTTGCTGGAAGGAAGGGGGGGCGGCGAATGCCAGACAGAGCGATCAGCGCACCGCCTTGGGGAAGGCTGGAGCGCGGGCGGTGACGCCCGATGTCTGGAGCTACAGCGCTGGGATCAGGTGCCACTGCGAACGAGCTGGGCAGCGACAGCTACAGCTCGGAAGAATTTGGAAGCCTGGTGTTAGGCATGGGTTTCGTTGGCCCCGTTTAGCATCCTCGTTTGCCCTTCGGAGGTTTATCCTGTAGAAGCCTACTCCTACATCCATATATTACATGTCTTGATTTGTCCCCACGAGCCCCGACCCTTTCCTCAGGTCTGGCTTTCATCCTGAATCGATGTCTGACGGCCGGGGGGCCCGGCGAGGCCCCCCAGAGGGCGAAAACAAGGAAAAACCTCCGTCCTGATTTTACTCAGGACGTTGGATGTCTGGGCTCCTCAACCCTCACACCTCACCCTCCATGACTGGAGAAACACAAACGGCACAACCATACACTTTCGAGGCTCCGCGCAAATTTCTCGGATCGGTGCTGGACCCCCTTCCCTAGCGCGCGAAGCGCGCCACAGGAGTCGCCGGAGGGACCGCCAAGGGGGCCCAGCGCCGATCCGAGAAATCCGCGCGGAAAGACGGACATGCATGGTGATGCCACTTTTTCTTGTTCGAATTCGGCCGCGGGATGCCGCCCCGCTGAGCGCGCCCGAGTCGTGAGCAAGGACCGACCTTCCCGGCATCTCTACAGGCCTACAACGACATGTTTTTGGAACAACAGGCTGCCCCATGAACAAAGCAATGCTCTTATAACCCCAAACCGATTGATTAAAAATGCTGCCTCAGCCAGACATGTTATCTGATTACACTCCTCGCCCGTCGCCTCGAGAGGTTGCACAATCTATGCTTGCAACTGAGCAGGGGAGGCGGGTCGGGCAAACGATGCCTCAGTCTCTATGCCCTAGACTTTTCCTAGACGAGGGCCATGAAAACTGCTTCCGCTGCTTCGTTTTCCAGTAAAGATGCTTTGGCTGATGTGTTGTGCGTTTTGGCCATGTCAACGTTTTGGTGCCCCTGTCCGGCGGGCCCCCCAGGGCGATTCCTGACTGGGCCTGGGCGGGGGCGACGCCCTGAGAAAAGAAGCATGAATGCCCTGCGATCGTCGCCCGCGGATCTTCCTACCATGCTCCACCCACTGAAGCGCGGGCGGAGTCTGCGCCGAGGGCAGGCGGAACGAAACATGGAGGGGCAGGGCCAAGGTTGACTCCCCCTCGAGAAATTGGCCACTGTACTTTGTTATGTCCTGCCTGGTGCAAAACACAGCGTGTGATTAGAACATGAGTTGGTGTGCTTATCCGCCACCGTGCGAGGCACGAGTTGGAGTGTCCTCAGGTCCTTCGCCTCATCCCTTAAGCCTGAATCCCCGATCCTTGAAAATTCTTTCAAGCGCCCATGCCCCACATTGTCCAAATCTCCTGGGGCGCGCCACGTGGCCCTTGGGACTCCCTGCGGTTTCTCGCGTAACTCTTGCGGACCGAAGAGGGCCCCAAGACGGAGGAGGCTGCCCAGACGGTCCAAGAGGGCCCCAAATCAACGCACGACCTGTCCAACACGCTCTACATGGCCCCAAGGCGGCCCAAGAAGGCTTCGAGGCGCCCCAAGAGCCCCGAAAGTTTTCCAAGAGGGTCCCAAGAGGCAATTCATGGATCCCCCGTACAATGTGTAATGATTTTCCCATCCATCCTGTGGTGTTCGGTGCTCGTTTTGAAGAGACAGCGCCCCGCGTCACACCTCCTCCCGCTGCCCCCTCCCTCCTCCCCCTCCTCCCTCCTCCCGTCCGCCTCGGCATTGCCATCGTCATCGTCATCATCGTCATCATCATCATCGCCGTCATCATGATACACATCAGCATGATCATCACCATCGCCATCGTCAGCGCCGCGCCCTTCACACGGTTCGTGGCACCATAGGGAGCTCCACCGAAGGCCAAAGTGGCAGCGGTTGCATGCGTCACGGCCGCCCCATGCTGGCACATCCCTCACACGGTTCGTGGCCCCATAGGGAGCTCCACCGAAGGCCCCAGCAAGAGCGTCCGCATGGCACCACCGCTTCATTTCGGCACACCCCTCACACGGATCCTGGCCCCATAGAGAGCTCCACCGAAGGCCCCAGCGGGAGCGTCCGCATGGCACCGCCGCTTCATTTTTTCACACCCCTCACACGGATCCTGGCCCCATGAGGAGCCCACCGAAGGCCCCAGCGGGAGAGTCCGCATGGCACCGCCGCCCCATTGAGGCACACACCTCATACAATTTGTAACTAAAACTCCACCAACAACTCCAGCGGGAGCGTCCACCTAACACCGCCAAACCATTTTGGAACACCCCTCACACGGTTCGTGGCCCCATAGGGAGCTCCACCGAAGGCCCCCGCGGGAGAGTCCGCCTTGCACCGCCGTCACATCTGGCACACCCTTTACGCGGTTCGTGGCCCCATAGGGAGCTGGCCCCAGCGGGAACGTCCGCATGGCACCGCCGCACCATTTTGGCACACCCCTCACACGGGTCGTGGCTTCATAAGGAGCTCCACCGAAGCGGGAGCGTCCGCACGGCACTGCCGCCCAATTTTGGCACATCCCTCACATGGTTCGTGGCCCCATAGGGAGCTCCACCGAAGGCCCCAGCAAGAGCGTCCGCATGGCACCACCGCTTCATTTCGGCACACCCCTCACACGGGTCGCGGCCCCATAGGGAGCTCCACCGAAGGCTCCTGTGGGAAAGTTCGCATGGCACCGCCGCCCCATTTCGGCACACCCCTCACACGGTTCGTGGCCCCACAGGGGGAGCTCCACGGAAGACCCCACTGTCGGCGTCCGCAGGAGTCCTCCCGACTCATCTAGACGCACCCTTCACACGTCTCATGGCAGAAGGCTATACAGCGTACGCTACTCGGAGTTTGCGCGCCCCCCTCCCTCGTCTCATCTCCCTCGCGGCACTCGCAGCTGCATATGGCTGGGTCCTTCGTCAGGCTAATTGGGGTCCTCGCCTTTTCGAGCTTCCTACGCTCCAGAACTGCCTAAGAGGTCCCCAAGACCGCCCCAAGACTGCCCAAGAGGCCCGCAAGAAGGCCCCCAAACGGCCGCAGACGTGCCAGCGTGCCGTGGCAGCGTGCCCGGCTTTATATTTTTCTTGTAGCGGCCAAGACTCTGGCATCTTGCTGCTTTGCATATCGTGTGTTTGTGCGCTCTTTCTGCTGCTCCTGACGGTGCTGGCAAATGTCGTTCTGGCTCTCGACTTGCGGGACGTGGTCTTCGTGCTGTTGCGCCTGGTGATCCTGAACATCGCCTTGGAGGGCCTGGTGCTCGGCTTCTCGCCAGGCCTTCTCCTGCGGGCATCCCTGATCAGATCAGCGCCAAGGGTCTTCCTGCTAAAGCTGGCGCTGGTCCTCTGGGGCCTCGCTAGGGCAAGGGCAACCAAGGGAAGGATATAGCCAACCCGTTGGTTGTGGACGCCCAGCCGGCTGCACTTCGAAATCTTCATGCTCAAATGTTCCCTGGTGTTGCCGATGTCGCTCGACTTGCTCTCGAAACTCTTTGTGCAGAGCGGTTGGGTCTTGAAAGCCGTGGTCATGGAGGTGATATTTGGGATGACGGCGCCGACCTCCAGAGCAAGGGCAAGAACAAGAGAAAGGGGATCGCCCCGATGCAATCGCGCGAAGCATTGCCACAGCAGCGAAACTGCTGCTGTTCCTCCACGTGCCGTTCTGCGTGATCTAGGCGCCGTTCGTGCTGCTCGGCTCGCCTGACTTGATCCCCCCCTTTGTTCATCTACCTGTCCAGGGCACGGGCCAGGGGCCAGGGTAAGTACATGGGTGGGTCCTGTGAGTGCAAGGCTGCACGCGCAGTCCTCCTCCAACCTGCTGTCCTCCAGCACGTTCCGTGGCGATTCCAAAGCCCCTGGGGGTCCTCCCAGAGCCTCACAGTCCAATCCCGCGGTGAATGGATTCCCGCTCAGGGGCTCAAGGCGCTCATAGGCGCCCCAGGCACGCCCTGTGGCGATTCCGGATCCCTCTTTGGCGTTACGCCTCGTGCTTGCCCTTGGCGGCCTCTGGGCTGGAGCTCGCCTCATTGCCCGTCCGCCACTTGCCCTTGGTAGCCTGCAGGCTGGAGCCCCACTCCTTGGCCTTCCGCCTCTTGCCCTTGTCCATGTCTTTTCCCCTGCGCCTTCCTTCGTTCTTCGGCCGCGATCGCTGATACTGGAAAGTGGGGAGGGGAAGGGGAGGCGGCGGCGGAGCTCAAATGGGTACACGAATATGATTGCTTGGAAGCGAGACCGCTCGAAGCTAGATCTAGTGCCGAGAGTGCACTAACAGGAGCGGTGCGTTCGCACTGAGGGGGGCTTGAGCGCGCCTGCGCTGACCCAGATCGGAGATATCCCTGGGGCCAGGCCGCAACAAAACCGTCGGGGCTACTGACACAGAGCAGCGACTGTATAAGCTGAACAAAAACGCTTCCAAGACTGAGGCGATGTTTAAAGAAACCGAGGTCCCCTGTCCCAGAGCGGCCTCCCGACGCGCCCAGAGAGGACCCTGGGCACCGTAGACGGCGAAGATCTTCCGCGTCGGATACCCATGGCAGGAGGGACCCTGAAGATTGTGTTTTTTGTTGTTGTTGTTGATAATTTCTGGTAACGGTCGTTTTCTGGCAGGGGGTGGGTGGGATTGGGGCCTCGGGAAGCAATATCGCTCGGGCGGGGCGGGGCACGTTGGGGCGGGGGTGCGCTCCGATCGCCATTCAGCATGTGGGAAGGGGGTCCAAGCATGGCCCCCCTACGTACGCTCGTTACGTTTCCCGGGGGAGGGGAAGGGGGTGTATCCAAGTAACGACCGTTACGCTCCAGAGGGTGAAAGAACAATCTCCCTGAGAACCGAGGTCGCGAAACAAACTGCAACATCGCTAAAAATCCCGAACCGAATCCTTGGCCTCATCTCCATGCGGCATTTCTCGACCCGGATCGATCCGTAAAAGCCCTGGGGCACGAAGCTTGGCGAAGACATCCATTGTATAACAGATTGCCGACACTGTCGGCGTATGAGAAGAGGATTCCTGTGGTTGTCGACACAAGGGGGTGCTGGGAGACGCTTTTCCATTCGAAGCTCTTCCTCCCCTTCTGTGCAGACACCTGGGTCTCTCCAAAATCTCCAACCCGAGGTCAACCGACAGAGGTCGCAATCGAGTCGAAGGAGAGTCCCTTCCTCCTTTTGATCGATTCCCCGCCAGGGGTGAGGGTCCCCGCGGCTGGTCCCCGCGGTTGGTCCTGGGGGGTGGTGGGGGGGTGCCCCGTAAGGGAGGGGGGTGCTGAGTACCCCCCTCCCTGCAATGACTCGGAACCTCGGCCAACTTCGGCGCTTCTGGGGGTCTCTCGGCCCGTCTTGGAGACCCTGGGAGCCAACCCTAGAGGCCCGAATCGTCAGAACCCTGGATGTTCTTATGAAATTCTACGTGTCTCGCCACATCGATCGCCAAAACCCAAGGCGGCCCAAGAAGCCTCCCGAGACTGGTCCAAGATGGCCAATAAGGCCCCCACGACGGCACCAGAAGTGGCCAGAAAAGCGCGCTACCGCCGCGCCGCTGGAAGCCATCCCACACGAGATCTCCCAAAGGGCCCGCAAACTGGACCCAAGAGGTCCCAGGACGCGCCCAAGTGGCCCGCAAAGGCCTCAAGGATCCCCCCCAACAGATCCTACAAGCCCCCTAAAGCGTTTGGAAGACGCCCCAAGAGCAACGGCGGGATGGGCCGACGGCCACTCGATTTTCGCCCTTTCGCTAATGCCGCCACTGCGACGTGCCTTCGTCCTCACTGCCTCTTTCGTTTGAGTTGTTCTTGTCTCAAGGGTCCCGAACACAGCCGTAAGGCTTGTGCGGTAAGATCAAACAAGTCGACATACCACACGTTATAAACATGTGCTTCCATGCTGCCAAGCAAGACGGGAGCACGACACTGGCCAGCCTGCCAGCTTTTGTAGCGTTCCCAGCTTGCCTGACAGCGCGAAAGACGGACAAACAGAGAGGCTCGTGGGGAGGCGGGGAACCCGCCATCCCCAGCAGAGCGCCATGCCGAGCCTGACAACAAACCGTGGCACGGGCAACACATATCATTAACGTGCGGCTTGCGGATTTCGCAAGACCAGGGAGCGAAGGGCCGAGAGGGAAGGTCAGGAAGAGACCCTCTCTGGGAGAGAAACATCGAAACATACATCACTGATAGATCGGCGGCATGCCCTCGATAGCGAAACCGCACGTTCCTAGGCCGGGTGGGCTGTCGGGCCACGATCGGCGATCCATGAGCGACTGGCGGCCGATGCCTCCCCCCTATGATCTGACCCCCCTCTGAAACTGCACCCGAAGCCCCCCCCCCCACCCCCCCTGGGCCGCCTTCGCCACCAACGCGGGTGGCAGAACCTGGGCGGGCCCGCGGCGCACGCGCGCCCTCTGAGGGAATGGAGGGGCGGCAGGAGGGGCAGCAGCAGAGGGGGGAAGACCTAAACTCGAGGATCGAAGTCCGAGGATCGCAGTTTTTTTGTCTCTCTCTCTCTCTATCTTTCTCTGTCTCTCGCTCCCAGTCTATTGTTTCCTCCATGTGCCTGTAAGCGCACATAAATGCACATGTGCAAATAGATGCATATATGAATGGGCGACGTGTGGGAATTGAAATTATTGATATTGTCACCCCGTGCGAATGAGTGCGATTTATATACAGGTGTGAAGTTCGAGGCCATGTGCGTACATGCTACACGTTAACACTGTTCTTTTGTCCG
Organism: Prorocentrum cordatum; assembly: GCA_963575745.1. NCBI lineage: Eukaryota > Dinophyceae > Prorocentrales > Prorocentraceae > Prorocentrum > Prorocentrum cordatum. Next base: position 149,184 of record CAUYUJ010000270.1, read on the forward strand.
AGTGCTCACCCAACTGGCCCAATTCGAGAGGTCCCCAGGCTCACGCACCTGCTGTTTGACCATCGGACCCCGAAGGTGTCCGACAGGTGGGGATCGGGTTGGCAGAGAGAGGGCCCCCATCAAGCCAGAGCCAGCTGAGGCGGATCGCGAAGAAGGCCCAAACCAGCACCCGCCCACACGGGACAAACCTCGTTCTACGTCGCAAAACGAAGAGACCGGAGGCGGAGGCGGAGCAGTCGAAGACGCAATTCTGATTTTTTGAATCAGCAATCAGAACCTCCGACAGACACAACTGGCAAGGCTCCTGCCCGCTGTCGAGGCGTACTCATTCCGGCCGCTCCCCTCAGCGAATCCCGAAGGCAATACGCACAAGAAGAAGTGGCTTGGTTCAATCTGAGCCACAACCACCAAAACAACACAGACTTGCACACGAATAACCCATCCACCCCCAACTGAAGTTGATCGCGCTGCTCGTCCTGTTAGCCATGAAATGGCACGCTGTCCTCTACGCACGCGGCTCCTTGCCGCCCCCCATGTTGATTACCTGTACGCCTCTCGGCGCCCTCCCCGGCTTGAGCTGGAAGCCCACAAAACTGGGGGCCCAACTCGCGCAGAATGGAATATAACGCTGCGTGAACCTCTATCACATTGCCTTTCGTCTGCTGGACCTCTGGGAGCTCGGACGGAGTCTTCTTCGGACCGCCCGTGTTTCTGCCGTTCCTCTGTCCTCGTCCACGGCCTTTCTCTTTTTCGCGATCTCCCACGGTGCTTCCGGGACGGCCACGAGCGCCTTTGCCCCTCGGTTGTCTTAGGGCCCATCGCCTGGCCTTCCGCCTGGAACGCGACGCGGTAAACCTCGCTGTCGCGCGACGGAGAATCCGCGCCATCCTTGTTCCGCACCCCTGCCGCCCCCATGCCATTGTCGTGACGTTTCGCGATAATCAAAGGCTAATCAAAGACTTGCGCTGCGACGTGCTCACTTTAAGCCAGTTAGTTCTCTAAGACGCGCAAAAACACCCCGCAACGGAATTACTTTGGCGGCCCTCGCAGCCGGGCGCTGCCCTCTGCCCTGACCGTTTCGAAAAGATCTGCGCGTGCCTTCGGCTCCGCCTGCGCGGCGCCCGCGGACTTGTCTCTGGACGCCGCAAGTTGCGCGTGGTACTCGAGCGTTCGCACTGGCCTCGGGTAACTTGAGGATGCGATGAGAGACTGAATCGGCCAGGTCGGCGTTCGCCTTGGGCATGGCGCCCCTGCCCTCGATGGCCCCGCTCCCGTTTCCCGCCCGCGGGCGGAACCAGCCGCGACGCACCTGGGCCTGGAGCGAACGCGAGGCGCGGATTGCTTCCCTTCATGGATCCTGAACACACCCAGTAAATGCTCGCCCAAAACACGGCCGCGGAAACTTTCCACACCATCGGCCCCGCACTGACCCGTCGGACACGAGCTGCTGCACTGGACTACGGCGCCGTCGTTGAGCACCACCCGCCCCCCTCCCAACCTGGCCCCGGCGCAGCACATTTGAAGGGCCATCCTGGCTCGCTGACGTTAGCCTGTTGCATGTGCTCGTCGATGTGCGCGTTGACATTGGAGTTTGAACACCGCGCGCCAAAATTGGGGACGCCCGCGCATCCCCCTGGAGCTGCCCAAACCAGGCCCCCGACCCGCGAGGCTCCTAGAGACGGCGCCTAGAAACTAAAACCGAATCTCCTGGCCAGCTCAGACAAAGTTCCAGCCGCTCTAACCGGCGCCCCCCCCTTGTCGACACTTGTGCAGACTCCATGCGCGGCGCGCAACACTCCGGCAGCGCGCGCGCTTCCCCATGCATCGCCACTGAGAACGCGCAACGCTGCGGAGCAAGACGCGATCGCGCCCAAACAGCACGCAATCAAATCATGGGCCCCCAGTCAGAAGCGACTGAGACTCGAAGCGCGGCTCCACGGCGTGCGACGACGACGACGACGAAGACGACTACCTGATCGGGGCGCAGGCGGTGGACTCCGACGACGAGCCCACGCCGCGGCTTGTCTTCGCGGAGCTGGCGAAACAGCAGAAGGCCCTGCAGCGCGCGGCCACCGACCTGGCAGGTGCTATCCGGAGCTCGCCGCGAGGGCCTCCGTTGGGCACCCAGACGTCGCGGCCACGTTCGAGCGGTTCGGATCGAGCCTCGGAAGCGGGGCCGCCCAGCCCCGAGGTGGGCCGTCCAGCCGGCGGGGGCGAGGACCAGCCCGCGCCATCACAGATCGACGATTTCATTGCGAAGCTGCACGAGCACGAGGCGACGGTGAGGCAGGACTCGAACCGCGCGACGATCGGGTCGGATTCGCGACCGAGCTCTCTCGACAACGCAGGACCCCGGGAGCAAGTCGGCCCGCGGGGCGAAGAGCTGCACGACCGCATCCAGCTGTTGAGGGACGAGAGCCGCACCCCTCGCGATGGACTTCTGGCTGCCCTCGAGAACTCAAGCCTGCAAGGACGGCCCCCCCGCCCGGGGGATCAAGGCGAGGGTCGCGCCCGCGGTCCTGCGCAAGCTCTACCGCTCAGGCCGCGCGGCCGTTTGTGGAGCTGGGCGAGTGGTTGAGGTCCGAGGAGCTTCAGCGGGAGAGCGTCAGCAGCGAGGTGACGATGCTGACGATGGAACTCGACCGCGCAATGGCGGAGGGGGCCCGCGACCAGCTCGTCAAAAGTCCCGCGGCTGAGCTCGCGTGCCTCAGGCTGTGCGCCATGTGAAAAGCTTGCGAGGACGTGAAGTGCTTGATTGACTGGGGCAGCAGAGCGGGGCCAAGCGGCGGTCCAAGGTCGACTGGGCGCTAGCCGCCGAGTACCTGAAGGTGGACGCGGATCACGAGGTCACCAATTAGAGGGCCGACGGCGAGGTGACATGGAGGCCGAAGAGGAGGGCGACCATCGCGGAGCACTTGCAGAGCGCCATGGACGGGAGCGCGGCCGGCGCAGGGCACGAATAGGCGACGACCAGGGGCCCCGCGGCAAGTCCCGGCCAAGCGCGCGCTCAAGGCGTAGCGCTGGTGGTGAAGGCTGATTTTTGGGTGCATCGCTGCCTTTCAGTCTCCAGGGAGGTCGCGATCGTTCGAGGGCGCGGGCTGGTGCATGGCCACGATCCCGCGGGTCTTCCACTCCGGGGGGGGGCCGACTTCTCCTGGCCGGAGCGCGACATCGTCGAGCACGGCCTAGACTACAACGACACTTTTTCCTGTGTCGAGGTGCAGGGCACCGGGTGGTTCCCCGTCCTGGTGATGATGGGCGAGCGGGAGCGCGGTCCTTCGCGAACGCTACCCCTGCTGCCCCACCCGCTGTCTGCCCGGCCTTCGTCCGCGGGCTTGGGCGAGAAGCAGCTGCAGCAGATGCTCGCAAGAGTTCAATGGGCGACGGAGGCCACTCATGGCTTGGTAGCGGGGCACACGAGGCAGGAGACGCTGATCCTGGCAAGGGCGAGGGGCTGGCGGGAGCGGAAGACTGCGCCCCCCTTGCAGACGGTCATCACCAACGATTCTTGGCACAGGCACGCCATGTCGGGGTGCTGGGGGGCCATCGATCGACGATGGCCGGGCGGTGATCTGCCGCCTGGGTGGAGAGGGAGCGTTGGCTCACCTAAAGGTGAGGCTACCAGCGCAAAGAGCCTGGCCAAGGGGGACATGCGCCCGCTGGTCGCGGAGCAGGTCTCGTTGTCGCCTCCAAGCACGAAAGGACTAAAAATCAAGACGCCCCCGCAGACGGCGGGGGTCCACCTCCAGGACTGAGCGAACGAGATGATCAGGGAGGTGGGCCAGGTCGACTGGGAGCGCCGCGCGATCGCCAAGAGCAACGCCGACCCGGGCTGGCGGCGGACGGACAACAGACTCGAGCTCGCGCTGCGAATGCTTCGCTCGGGCACGATTGGCAGCGCCAAGAACGTCCGCGAGCGCGCCGGGGATTTCACCGTCATCAAGAACATGCACTCGATAAGCACAATCGCGGAGAAGAGTCGGCTAGTCTTGGACCGCACGCGCGTGAACCTGCCGTTCAAGGACCCACCGCGGGCGCCTCTTGGCAGCCCCGCGCCCCTTGGTGGAGCTGGACAAGTCACTCCTACAGGGGCGGCGGCTCTTCTCCTTCCAGGGCGACGTCCCCGACCGGTTATACCTGCTACGGCGGCCGCGATGCTTGGTGGGATATGTTGCACTGCCCGAAAGCGACGCCGCTGCGCATCTACGGGTGCGCCATCTCGCTCGGGGTCGCTATGCCGAAGCCCAAGCCCGACGATGCTGGACTTAGGGCCATGCCCCCCCTGATGGGGTCAAGCTGGGCGGTCGTCTTGGCGCGCAGCTGTCTGCCGGGCGCCATCGAGAGCTTGGAGGGCATCAAAGCGCAGATCATCTACGGGAGACCGACCCCATCCTTCGGGCAGGTTCAATTGCTACTGATGTACATCGACGTCTACATCGGGCTGAAGCTGCGCGACGAGACAGGGGACGAGATGACCATCGACAGGGACACGGTGAAGGAGCACCTCGAGAGGCAGGGGCCGCCATGCACAAGGAGGACAGGGGCGAAGACCTAGCGAGGGGCCTGGGCCCGCGCATTGGCCCGAGGCCTTGCCGCCTTCGAGTGGCCCAAGAAAAAAGGCAGACATGGTGCTCGCGACCGAGGCGGTGGCCATCATGGGGCGAGCGCCGCCAGCCGCCCTCAGCAGCCTGCTCGGCGCGTGGACGCGGGCGATCATGGCCACCGGGGCCGCCTTCTCCAACCTTGAGGCGAGCTGCCACTGGGCGAACAGCGCCGCGAAGCAAGCCGCGGAGGCACGGCGGCCGCTGGGCGAGCAGACGAGAGGCGAGCCACAGGCGCTGGCGTCGCTGCGCGCGCACCTGCAGGCGGACTTGGAGGCCCCGTGGCCGGCGAAGGTCTACATGGCGGACGCGTCGGAACAGGCGCTCGCAGCGGTCGTGGCGGAGGCCGACGTTCGCGAGATCAGGACCGAGACCAGTCGAGGGGCGCTGCAGTCGTGGACGACCCAGGCGGCGCGCGCCCGCGCCGACGCGGTGCTCGAGGCGGGGCCCAGCCTGACGAGGACGACAACCTGATCTCACCAGAAATGGGACGGCCGGGCTTCCTGGAGCTGTTCGCGGGCAGCGAGAGGCGTCCACAAGCCATCCTGGCGATGACCTGCTCGTGGGGGTAGGCATGGGACATCATGATGGGCGAAAGGTTAGGCTCGCTCCGCGTCTCCAACCTCGAAAAGCTCTTCTGGCGTCCGCGGTGGCGGTTGGTGGTGGTGGATGCAAACCCCTCCGTGCTCGACCCTTCCGCGAGCTCGCCAAACCCCCTCAGGGCGGTCGAGCACCCATGGGGACTACCAAGGCTGGGGCAGGGCGACGCGGACAAAGCTCTCGGCGATGGCCGAGGTCATTATGCGCGAATGATGTCGGATCTCCGTGCCGAGCCTCGAAATTCCACAAGGCCACCTGGCATCGACGAGCGCCAATTGCGTCGACGCGCCCACTTGCGAGACCAATGAAGAAGCGCGCGCCCCCCCACTCGAGCCACAGGGGCCGACGAGAAGACTCGGCGGCCAATTCTAAGGGCGCCGAGGAAAACCAGACGGGGCACGGCGCATAGTTCTAGTTCTCGAGGAAGAACAACAACTATGCACCGTGCCGCCGGGAGACCTACACATGTCAAGGCCTCTCGGAGGATTCCTTCTGATCCTTCATCCGCGGACCCGCTGGGCCTCGCGACGATTTCCAAAGGCGTGGGCGCGGGCCCGTGTCAGTCCACAAACCCTGCACCAAAATCATGCGCAAATCTGCAAGTCTGAAAACTGCACCAGGGAAGTGGCCACGGTGCGGCGCATGTAGATCGTCTGCGGACAACAGGCTCAATTTCGACTACTGTCAGTGCGGCGAAGAGTTGGAGAAGGCCGCGACCCTGGCCGCGAACTGCATGGCTCTGCAGCGGCCGGAGCCGCGGTTCCAGGGCAGCCGAGGACTGTGCTCAAGGATGGGCACTGGCGCCGCGAGCTGAGGGGCAACGCGCCAGACTGGGCTAAGTCGACGAAGGTCGCCTGCCCGTGCCCCATCCTGTTCTGCGAAGAGCACGCCCGTGTCGCGAAGGAGATGGAGCCGAGCTGGGGGCGGGCGCCAACTGCAGCGCAGGCGCGACTCCGACGCGGACTGTCGAGGGCGGCGAAGGCCAGAGCCCAGCAGTTGCCCTCGCGGGAGACCTGTCTCAACGAGCAGGGGTGGCACGTGGCGCCCCAGGGCCGCTGGCAGCGGGAGGCGCGCGACAGCGTGCCGGAGCTGAGGGCGATCGCCTCGCTGCTTCGACCCCTCTCGACAACGCGTTGCGGGCGCGGGGGTCCAGGGTGCAAATCATGACCGACACCTCAGCGAGCCTGGGCGTCTTGGCGAAGGGCGCGAGCTCAGCGCGAGCTCTTTCGCATCTGGCACGGGCGGCTTGAGCGGCGCAGTTGGCGCGCCGTCTGAGGCCCGACTTCCGGCGGGCCCCCTCAGAGGTCAACGTGGCCGACGGGCCGTCGCGGGGCGTCGGCCTAGGAGCAGCGGCAGAAACAAGGGCTGGTCGAAGTGCGAGATATACTCCGAAGCGCCTCCTCCGCTGGCTTCGAGTGCTACGACGACGAGGGGCCGCTGGGCCTTCACGCGGGTCACCCTGGTCGCCGGGGCGCAGCGGGCGGCGGCCACGAGTTTGAGGGCTCCGCCGCTAAAGGAGCGGGGGGGCCTAGCGTGAAAGGTAGCGCCCACCGCCCCCCCATGAAGCACTACAACAGGCTCGTGACCCGCGCGCCGGACGGCGGCGCGCCAATGCGTTGTGCGAGAGGTCGGTGAAGGAGCGCCTGGTGGACGCGAGGCGCGGCGCCCGCCCCTTCGGCAGCGCGGCGGAGCGCGACGAGACGCTGGCGGGCTACATCGCGGATTTGTGCTACGTGCAGCATGCCAGCTACGCAAAGGCCAGTTACCTGTTCAACGGGGTCATGCTGCGCATCTTCGAGGACCACAGGAACCGCTTGCCTGTCTCGGCAAGGGCGCTCAATAGCTGGGGGCCGCATGGGTTTGGCCGGCGAGGGCGAACCCACCCCGATGGAGGCCATGGGAGTGATCATCCAGGCCTTCTTCGGACGCGGCCAGATCATCGAAAGCTCGGCCGCGCTCACCCAGCTGGGCGGGCGGCAGCGGGAGCAGGACTGGGGCCAGCTGCGCGAGGGGCGCGTGAGTCTGAGTGCGGATGCAGAGGGGCGGACGGCGCTGATTCTTGGGCGCCGATGGGCGAGGCGAGAGACGGGGTCCGACTAGGGAGTCGAGCTCAAGATGAAGGTCACCTGCGCGTCCCTGGAGGCATTGACTTCAACGGTCGCGGACGACGAACTGGCGCTGCCCGGCCCGTGGCGAAGGGCAGCTCCAGGAGGTCCTGGGCAAAACTGCCGGAGGAGCTGGGCCTCGATCGCACGGGCCCGCCCCGTGGCATCCGCCACGCGGCCGCGGCCGACTTCGCGGCGTCAGGCGGAGGGCTCGAGGAAGCTCGCAGGCGCGGGCGCCGGAAGACGCCGGCAGCCCTCAGCAGGCATAGGCGCCGAGCGGAGCTACAGCAGCACGTGATGACCATGGGCCACCAGTTCTGGCGGGAGCCCGCGAAGCAGCTTCGCCGCGCGCGGAGACCTCCGACAAGAGCACCAACCCCATCGTGAAGGCCATGATCTAGCGCCTCGCCCTCGTCACTAACGACCGCGTGGCATGCTGCGGCACGGCGATCGCCGTGTCTGAGCCCGCGGGCAGGCCCTCGAACTTTCACCGGGTACGAGCTCGCCGCAGGACGTGAGCCGTGCTGCTGCTGCTGCCGCCTCCTCTTTCCTCTCCTCACGCTTCAGTCAGAAAATCCGTTTCTGGTGTGGGAGGGCTGGCCATCAGGGGTGTGGTCAAATGGGTGTTTCATTCAAGCTCCCTCCCGTCCCCTCCTTCTGTGGAAGCAGGCTGCAGGCCCATTTAGGGTCAGAGTCTACCATGCGGCAAGTGTGGACTGGCTTTCACGATAACTTTAGTGAACGCAAGCTCCGTGGCACAGGTTACGGGCACTGCAGGAACTGTGCCGCTGGCCGGTCGCGACAGGGTTCGTGATTTCGATCGACTACAAAAGGCGCGGTGCCCCAGCTGGTGTCGTGAAAATATGTTCGATCGCGCTGTCTTCAAGACTCCTTTGGGGGATTTCCGCCCGACCCCTTCTTGTGGTTGGCCCCTCCCCGTAAGCAGTACTACTTACATACCAAAAACACGTTTTTCGACGAACTTTGTTGTGTGTAGTTTTGGGGGTCGGGGCCGCCTGTGGTGCTCCTCCGCGTGAGTTGGCCCTACATCCCTCGGCCGGAATTTGCCCAAAATCCCGCTGGCGCTTTTGCGTTGCACTCGTGTATGTCCATGCGCATAGCATTTTCGGTCCCCGACCCCCCGCCGCTCAAGGGAAACTTACAATAACTCTGATAAATGCGAGATCCGTGGCACAGGTCGCGGGGACTGCATGCACCAGCTTGTATTTGGCCCTCGTCTGTCGCGACAGGTTTCGCGACTTCGATTGCAAGGGCGCGGTGCCCTGCTGATGTCGTGAAAAATCTTCGACGCTCTGTCTCCGAATTCGGAGCATGCGCAGCCAACCCGATGCGGCCTCCCCCCACCATCCCTGTCAACAATAGAAAGTACACTTGGCGGCGGCGGCGGCTGCGGCTGCTGCGACGGCGGCGGCGGCGGCGGCGGCGGCGGCGGCGGTGGCGGCGGCGGCGGCGGGGGCAGCGGCGTTGGCGGCGGCTGCGGCGGCGGCGGCGGTGGCGCGGTGGCGGTGGCGGCTGCGGCTGCGGCGGCAGCGGCTGCGGCGGCGGCGATTTGGCAGCGGGGGCGGCGGCGGCGGCGGGGGCGGCGGCGGCGCGGCGGCGGGGCGACGGCGGCGGCGGCGGCGACGGCGGCGGCGGCGGCGGCGGCGCGGCGGCGGCGGCGGCGGCGGGCAGCGGCGGCGGCGGCGGCGGCGGCGGCGGCGGCGGATTGGCCCCCGGTAGCTGCCCATCCATAGACGACTGCTGAATATGCTGAGGCTCGGGGCAGACTCGGGTGCTACGTATGTGTTGGGAGGGCGGGTGGGAGTGAGCGAGACGGCTTACGGGCGGGGAGGGAGTCTTGACCCCTCCCCGTACCCCCTCCACTGGACCTGGACGGGGCGCCCCGCGACCGATTAGAGCGCCCAAGAAGGCATCGGCTAGAAAACACAAATCATTGATTTTACGTAAAGTGTGGGCCCATGTTGGTCTCCTAGGGGGCGACCCTAACTGAGGACCCCCCCTATTTGATCGAGTTCCTCCAAGGTGGTCCCAAGATGGCCGCCGAGGCTCCCAAGAGCGCCCAAGGGTCCCAAGAGGCGCCCAAGAGGCCCCAAGAGGCCCCTAAGACGTCCCCGACAGGTTCTCAAGAGACCCCAAGAGGCCTCAAGAGGCTCATCCGAGACACCCAAGATGGTCCAATAGGCTCCTCGGAACGCCAAGAGACCCCAAGACGCCCTAATATAACCCCACGGCGCACTCGAGAGGCATCCGAAGAAACTCGGGGGGGGGGCCCAAGAAGCCTCTGGCATGTCGGATCGCATTCACGTCATCATCATCATCATCATCATCATCATCATCATCATCATCATCATCATCATCATCATCATCATCATCATCAGCATCAGCATCAGCATCATCATCATCATCATCATCATCATCATCATCATCATCATCATCAGCATCATCATCATCATCATCATCATCATCATCATCATCATCATCATCATCATCATCATCATCATCATCATCATCATCATCATCATCATCATCATCATCATCATCATCAGCATCAGCATCATCAGCATCAGCATCAGCATCAGCATCAGCATCATCATCATCATCCTCACCATCACCATCATCATCATCATCAGTTTCAGCAGCATCATCATCATCACTACCACCATCATCATCATCAGCAGCATCATCATCATCAGCATCATCATCATCATCTTCATATTTAGATTCATCATGATCAGCATCATCATCATCAGCATCAGCATTGTAATCATCGTCATAGTCGTCATCATCAGCACCACCATCACCATCGACGTCATCACCATGCTCACCATAATCATCATCAGCAGCATCATCATCACCACCATCGTCATCGTCATCGCCATTCAACACAATCGTCATCAGCATCAACATCATCATCACGAGTATCATCATCACCATCACCAGCATCTTCATCATCATCATCATCAGCATCATCAACATCACCATCATCACCATGACCATGACCGTCGCCGTCACCATCACCGTCACTGTCATCATGAGCATCAGCATCAGCATCAGCAGCATCATCAGCAGCAGCATCATGACCATCGTTATCAGCATCGCAAGCATCACCATCACCATCACCATCACCATCAATATCATCATCATCATCCTACGCATCATCATAATCCTCAGCCTCGTCATCATCAACATCATCATAATCATCAAAACCACCATCATGCTCAGCAGCAGGTTCATCTTCATGTTGATCATCTTCATCATCATCGTTACCATCATCAGTATCACCAATGCCATCAGGCTCATCAACACCACACTGACCATGGTCACTATCATCATCATTATCATCATCACCACCACCATCAGCACCACCATCAGCACCAGCATCTGCATCATCATCATCATCAGCCTTATCATCCTCAGCATCATCATAGTCATCTTCATCGTCATCTCCATCATGATCAGCATCATAATCATCAGCATCGTCATCATTATCCGCCTATTCCTGTTCATCCTTCCTCCATCTTGCCTCCTCCCTCCTCCGCGTCCCCCTCCTCCTCCTCATCCTCCTCCTCCTCCTCCTCCTCTTCCGATTCCTTCTCCATCCTCTCCCTCTTCGGGTGTGACTGGCGTCCCAGCCCTGCATTCCACTGCATGCTCCTCCACATCCCTGATCAGGGCAACTCGCCTGGGTAGGGTTTTTGGATGGGCTGGTGGGCTTGCGCGAAACGTCTAGAATATATCCACGTCCACCGTCAGCTGGGGCCTCAGGACATCGTTTCCTGGGGGCGGTGGATTGGGGGCGCGCCCGATGGGGTGGCACGAGGGGGGGGGGCCTTGTAAAACGCTCGCGCTACCCCACTGGGCGCGCCGCCCAATCGATATGGATTAATATCAGCATCGTCTTGGGGGACAGGCACTCTGGACCGCCCGCGCCCGCGCACGCCCGCCGGCACGCCCGCCGCCCCGAAGCGGCGGCCGCTCCACGGCGACGGCGCCCGACGACGACGGCGGCGTCGACGACGACGACGAGGCCACCGCTGGCGGCGACGACGGGAGCGCCGCGGTAGGGCCGCTCCTGCAGGCCGCCGCCCTTGTACTGGGCGAGCCTGGGCGCCGCGGATTGGCGCGCGCGCGTCCAGCACGCCTCCACGGCAGCGGCTCGTGCCCTTCCGGCCTGGCCTTGAAGGTATACGTTCGCCGATCCTGGGGCAGGAGGCTCGCCTGGCCAAGCTCGGTGTGGGCTCCCTGTTGGCGCCCTTCCGGGGAGGGGGAATGGAGGACCGCAACGCCGTACGAGAGACGTCGTCTCTACCACAAGCGTGCCACGGCATGCCATCGCATACAACTATCATCGCACACCATTCCAAAAACATCGCACGGACGTGCTAACGCATAACAGGAACTGGCATGGCGGGCATGGCTGGCATGGCTGGCTGGGCTGGCAGCGCTGGCAGGGGGGGGGGGGCGGGGAGGGACGGGCGAAGGAGAGGAGGGGAACTGGGGGGGCAGAAGGGGAGGAGAGGGCGAGGAGGTGGGGGGAACCGCAAGGGGGGGGAAAGGTGGGTGTCCCAATGCGTCGGGCGTTCCACGGGAGGCTTTCACCACACCAGTCTGTATCTTGGTGGCCATCCAAGTGTTGTTGCGCTTGTGAGCATCACTTGCAGCAGTGAATGTGTGAGCGGCCAAACTCGACTAGCTTCAACCAACGAGCATCATGATGCTAGCCAACGCAAGCTCCGAACAACATGCACTTGCACTCGCGGTGTGCAACATTTATGCCATTTATGCTACAACATGTGCAAAGGCACCCAAAAGGCTGTTATCAATGCGGCCAAATTCACATGACACTATTGGAGTCCAAACGTCGTGCCACATCTTATCAATCCACCCGCAACTTTTTGGCACAACTCAACTTGGCGACGGTAGCGATGACGATAGTGATGTCCATGGAACGTTGTCGACAACGACGAAGGTGGTGGAGCTGATGGTTGTGGTAATGATAGTGGCAATGATTACGTTGGTGATGCAAATGATGACGGTGCGGGCATGGATGATAAAATGCTCGAGCTGAAGCTTGACACGGGCAACTGCATCGACGATGACAATGATGACGGCGGTGGTGATGATGACGACGATGATGACCATGATGACGACGATGGAAACGGCAATAAAGGCGCTGGTGGTGATGAGAACGGTTGTAGTGATGAAGATGGTGATGGCGCGCGCGCTCGCATACGTTCAGCATTTCGGACACGTTGTATTGAAAATCATTGAACCATCGTACGTGTATTAATACTTCTGTTGGAATGCTGAGACCTCCAATGGCCGCGAAACAGCCAACGCTGCGACTGCCGCGAGGGGCCCGAATGCCAGAAGGCGCGTTCGTAAACAACGGATGCTAGAAATGGTCAGGATTATCCAAAGAATTCGAGAAAGTTGCCGTGTTGTGCTGCGGCGTGCCCGCGCGCCGTGCCGTGCCACGCTTGGCCCCGAGAATTTGAAGAAACAACTAGTGCCGTGCCTTGGTTTGCCCGCGTGGCGTGCCGTGCCGGGCTTAGTTTCAAGAACTCATTCATTCATTCACAGCATTGGTGCAAATCGTTCGAGTGAGCACATCTCGCTGAGAAAAAAGAATGCAACCCAGATATCTGATCAGCGGTGCGATGTCCCTGCCCTTCTGGCGGTCCAAGAGCCCCCACTCCTTGCGGGTGGACTCGTAGCCGACAGACGCGCAAGCGTCCCAGCCTGAGTCCCACGCCATCCGACATATAGGGATGGTCGCGGGAGCCCGAGTGCAGGGCCGAAAACGGGCCGAAGGAGGTAGACCATCCGAGTCTCTTACACTGCTGCAGAGCCTCTAAGCTCTCGAAACAGATCGACGCACACGACATGCGAAGGTGAAGCTATGAAAGTCAGCCGTATTCCGAGGTCGTACGCGGGTCGAGTCTAACTTATGCAGAAAAGATACCACGAGAGAGAAAGAGAGAGAGAGAGAGAGAAACGAACGGAAGGAGGAAGAGGGCAAGAGGAAGAGGGCGAGACGCGAGAACAGGGGGGAGAGGAAGAAGAGGGGAGGAAAAGAAGCCTCCTGCTGCGGTGCCTCATTTGCGGCGCCCTGTGACCTGCGCGGGCGCGTCTAGGTTGAAGCCAGCGGTTCGCACGGATGTGTCGAACAGAAGCCAGAGAAGCCAGATTAGTCCTTTGCCGCCAAGCCACGACTTGAATGATGCGCTTGGTCTTGATACCGCAACTGCGTTTACATGTCCCCGCGGTACATCATGCCAAACGCCATGTACTTGCCGTAGCCAGGGTCACACTTCACGTACATGTGTGCGGGCTCGAAAACGGGCATGGTGATGTCCTCCACTGACAGCTGCACTAGGTACGCCATCTCCGCAGAATTCCCGCGCGCACAGCTCGAGAGTATGAAGTGGATGCGCGTGTCGGGCACCAAATTGTTAACGGGCGAAGAACGGTATAACATTTTTGTTTCGCCGTCGGGGGCGCCTGTCCCTGGGCGGCTGGAAAGTTTATACCCCTACGGTGCCACCGTAAGGGTATAAACTTTCCAGCCGCCCTGGGACAGGCGCCCCCGACAGCGAAAACAATTATTTTATACCGTTCTTCGCCCGTTAAAATTGGTCTGCAACTCGGCGATGTCCACGTTCGGGGCGTATAGCGCGGCGGCACAGCCGTGCCTAGCCGTCGGAGGCGGAGCGGGGACAGTAGGTGGGAAAGACACCAAAAACTTCAGAAAGCGCTGTTGGCATGCGAAGGAATTGCCGTGCACTGCCGTGCCTGGCTGTTTGTTCACTGCAATCAGGAAGAAATTCCATGCCGCCGCGTGGCGACCATGCTTATCATCATGCAGCGTCGGTTTTTAGGGTGTCTTGTCTATATGGTTTCGGTTTGCCGGAAGCGGCCCCAGAAATTCGGCCGTCGCCGCAGCGAGACGATCTATGCAAGCATCCCTGTCCAGAGGCACAGCGCGCCGGGTTTCATAAAGCATTGGGCCGCGGCGCGCTCAGAGCACGATTAACCGCGCCGAGTCAGCCCTCACCGACCTGCAACGTGAGAGCGGGACCGGCTCAATCGCATATTCCTGGGCGGCATTGGGCGGCTTGGGCTATCAGGCCCCTGTTGGTGATCAATGTGCGATCGGGGGTCGATGCGTCCTCCCCTGAGCCATCCCCCCCGTAAGGTTGACCCTGACTTACTGACTGCGACATCTTGGCCCGCATTGTTGGGCAAAGGAGCGACAGGAAGGTGGCGGGGGGGGGGCAGGCGCGGCCATCAGCAGGGTGCCGGTCGCAAGGGCCCGCAGCTGGGCGTCGGCTGAGCAGGACAAGGGGGAAAAAGCGAAGTGGAAGAGAATGAGGGACGGGGTTGCACTCCTCTTCCTCCACTCTTTCTTCGTCCCCATTTTCTCCTTCCGCTCTGTTCTCCCCGTCCATCGTTCACTTCCCGCCTCTCCCCCCCTCTCCGCCCCCCTTCCTCCCCCGTCCTATTACCTCTCCGTCCTCCCTGGTGATGCCCCCCTCTCCCGTCCACATCCTCCTCCTCCGTCAAAGTACGTCAATGGTTAAATTCATTGACCTCTGGGGACCTCCTTCTCCTCCTCATTTTCCTCCTGGTCGTCCTCTTCCTCCTCTTCCTCCTGTTCCTCCTCCTCCTCCTCCTCCTCCTCCCCCTCCTCCTCCTCCCCATCCTCCTCCTCGTTGTCGTCCTGTTTCTTCTCCTCCTCCCCCTCCTCCTCCTCCTACATCCTCCTACCTCCGTCCCCCCGTCCCTCCCTCATCCTTTCCCTTTCTCCCTCCCACCCCACTCCCCCTGCTCCTTCCTCCACCCCCATCGCTCCTCCCCCCCACTCCTCCATCCCTCTACCCCTCCCCCCTCCCCCCTCCTCAATCACGAAGCACAACCATGAAAAACGCCGGCGGCGGGGCGAAGGGAACTCTTGGTCTGTGAGTTCGCTGACCTCACATAGTTAGGCGCAGCCCAAAGCACGAACGGATCGCTCTGTAGTAAACACGTGCTCCAAAACGACGACACATGCGACGATGACAACGACGACGAGGCCGAGAAGGAAGACGGCGACGACCCTACCTTCAAATGCGTTACATGACCTTCGCCGTGTATAGCCACGTTCGGCAAAGCCCTGCTGCGATCATCAACAACACTACAATATCAATACTCACTTCGAGCAAACCGATCACGTTTCAAGCTTGCGAGAGAGAAAGAGAGAGAGAGAGAGAGAGAGACAAAAAAAAAAAAACTAAACACAAAAAAACGAAAAAAAAACAGAGACAAACAGAAACATAGACAGACGGACAGACATAAAAAGGCAGGCACACAAATTCTGCGCACGAGGTCTGTCGGAAAAAGGAACACTCGCACGTAGAAAAACAAAACCGCCCAACGAAGCAGGTTGCGCTGCTGCTGGCGCCCCATCCCAGGATAACTCTCGTACAGGGATTTCCTCGAGGGGGGCGGGAATCCCACCTGCCCTCAGGGCGACAGGTGGTCTAACGAGGGTCTCTCTCATTTGTTTTGTTTTCTCTCTCTCTCTCTCTCTCTTTCTCTCTCCCACGACCCGTCTTCCACTCGGGGAAGGGAACACTCCCCTCCCCTCCCCTCCCAGGGTGTTTTTTTTTGGAAAAAGGCCCGATGTGTCACACGGTCCTTTTTCGGCCGGGTCACTTTCTGACACCACTTCCGAGGATCGTGGCCCCCGAAAGGCCGAGCGGGGGAACTACATCGAGGACCCCATCATTTGACCGACCGCCTCTAAAATGGTCCCAAAAGGCCCCCCCAAGGCTCCCCAGAGGCCCCCAAGAGGGCTGCAAGAGCGCCCGAAGAGGCCCCAAGAGGCCTCCAAGAGGCACCCCAGAGGCACCCAGGAAGCCCCTGAGAGTCAGAGCCCAAAATGACCTCCACGCGGGCCTGGAGATGGCCCCAACACGCCGTCCAGGCCGGCTTCCCTCGCTGCTTGACTATGCGTGTCTCTTCCTGTCTTCCCCCGTCAGTTCTCGTGGGCATCGTTTCTGGATGGGCTGGTGGGGATACGCGAAGCGTCAAGACCTGCTCGCCACCGATCCGACGCCCCAGCGACGCGGCGCCCGCCATGCGCCGCCCACTGGACCCCGGCCAGCGCAACGGCCGGCCGGGCGCCGAGCAGGGCACCGCCGCCCCCAGGTCGCCAGTTGTCGGCCGCCCGCGGCGCTTCCCACGCCGCCCAAGCCTGTTCAGCAGCCGTGCGTCCGCCGTCTCAGCGGCGCCCGGCGCGGCAGTTATCCGCGCAATCGCGGGTCGCACTCCAGCGCGCATGCGCGGGTCCTCGCCCGCGCGCAGCCGTCGCCCCCAACGACGAGGCTGGCCGCCCGCCGGCGCGCGCGCCGCGACCCGCTGCCCCGCCGCGGTGCCCTCAGCGGGGTGCTGCACGGACGCTTCGAGCCAGCGGCGGCCATCGTCTTCCTGACACTCGAAATCGATCACGTCGCGCTCCGTCACCTCGGCGCGGCCCGGCCGCGGCCTGTCTGAGAGGGCCCTCGCAGTCCGCCGAGCCGTCCCGCCAGTCTGTCGCGCCTGCGCACCACCCCGCTGCCGCTCTGGCAGGTGGCGTCTTGGTAACCGAGGTCGCCCAGCGGCCGAGCGCAGACCTCGCCGCCCCCCAGAGGTGGAGCCGGGGGCGCGCGCCCCCCCCCCCCCCAGCGCGCGTCTTCGAGCGCGCAGAGCGCCTCGGCGGGTTGCTCAGGAAGGCTGCCGCGCCTGGCCCAGCTTGCCCTCGCAGAGTGGCTTGTTGGAGGGGCGCAGCGCGGTGTGCCTGTTGCACCTTCTCCACAGTTATGCATTGTTTGAGCTCGTGCGCCAGGCTGTTAGCCAGCACTCCGCCGTCCGCCGGCACCCTTCGTTTCCTCCAGCTTGCGCGCGACGCTTGGGTTCTGGCGCGGTCGGGTCCTTCGGCGGCTGGGCCTGGCCCTTGCTTCTGGCCTCGGCCATGGCCGTGGCCCTGGCAAGGCGGTTTTCGCTCGCGCCCCGAAGCTTCTGGGCCCGCTCGTTGCCTCGAGCGCGCGCCGCGCTGACGCTGATGGGCGGCCGGCGGCCCTCGCCTCGGATCTCGCGCGGGGCGCGCCCGGCCCACTTCGTCGCCCAGAGCCTCCAAGACCGGCCGTCCACTCGGAACGTCTCGTCGCTGCTTGCAGGGCATTCCTCGCCGAGGCCGATGGCGCCGAGCTTCCATGGAATCCTCGCGGCGGCCTGCTTAGCGCACCTGGACGGCTTCTTGAAGGCGTCGCGGCACTCGACGGCCACGCCCGCCCCCTTCGGGGGCGCCTCGAGGTAGGTGCGACGCGGGGGGGCCTCGGATCGCACCGCGATCAGCAGGTGCTCGGCCTCGTCGACTCCCTCGGCCTGGCGCTTCTGCCCCTCGGGCTGCTGGGCGCCGGTTTCGTCCTCGCCCTGGCCCTCTCGAGCCGAGGCGGCGGCCGCCGCGGGCCCGACCGCCGCGCGTCGACCTCGCCGATCAGCGCGCGCACCGCGCCCAGCTCGAGGGCGTCGCCCCTCTGGATCTGCTCGCAGTTCATGATCGCGCACTCCTTGGCGACCTCTGCGCGCCGAGCTGCCCTGCGCTGGCGCCAGTCCAGCTGCTGCGGCTTGGGGAACTTGTGATCCTGCTCAACCGTGACCCGCGATGCTCGGGGGCCCACGGGCTCTCGTCAGCGTCCGCCTGCTTCCGCCCCCTGGCGCCAAGCTTCCACCAGCTCCTGCCTTCGCGCCCGCCAGCCCCCGCCTCCCCCTGGCGCCTGGACTGGAAAATGAGAGCCCCATAGCCCTGCCATGCGTTCGTGACTGGGGAGAATTAGCTGAAGTGGTGAGAATCCAATGGCCCTGCCATACGTTCGTGACTTGGGAAATCTGCGATGGCGAAAATACGATGGCCCTGCCGCGCGTTCCTGACTTGGGAAGCGCTGAGAAAATGAAATCCCGCATCCCTGCCACGCGCTCATGACTTGGGAAAGCTGAAGTGGCGAGAATAACTTATCATGGCCCTGCCACAAGGCCGAGAAAATAAACCCCGTAGCCCTGCCACACAATCGTGACATCGCTTCCATCTTCGCTCCCGCCTTCGCTTCTGCCGCCCCCCATTGCTTCCGCCAGCCCCCGCCGCCCCCCCCCCCCCCAGCCCCTATTCCCCCTCCTCCGGGCCCTCCTCGGGCGGAAGCAGGTCGAAGCTAAGGAGCACCCGTGGGCCTCCGAGCCGCGGCGCCGCTGATCTTAAGGATCGCCGCGGTCTAGGCCTCGCGCGCTCGGTGACGGCGGGCGCCCTCGGTGCCCTGGACTCGCCGGCCGCTCTGGGCCCTGCCGCGCCTGCCCCTGCGGGGCCCCCTCCTCGGCGACGCGGGCCGCCATGCCGTGCCGGGGGGAGGGCCTTGATGCCCACCTTCGCCATGGCCCTCCCATCATTATTCTCGCCCTGGCCCGTCTGCGCCTTGACCTTGAACCTCCGGGAAAAGCTCGTCTTGATGTTCGAGGCCCTGCGTGGGAGTCTCGCCTCGGCCGCGCCTCGGCCCGGGCGCTCGAGGCCCGAGCGAAGCCTCGCCGCCAGTCTCGGCCTTCGCGCGCTGCCGCGCCGCAGCTCGCCCTGGAGAAGGCCCGGGAACTTGGCCGCTCACCTGCTCGCGCGCGCAGTTGCGCGAGCCACCTTGAATCGCTTCTTGAGACGGCGCGGGAACTGGGCCTCCTTGATCTGGTCTTCGGGCGGCCAGAGCACGCCCCTCTGCTCGTCGGTGGGCTCGAGGTCCACGTCTCGGAGCTCCAAGAAGCAGGGGATCTCGCCCTCCTCGCAGTTCTCGGGCGAAACCTGGACGCAGAAGCAATCGCCGTCGAGGGCGCGCCAGTCGGGCGCGGGCGGCGCGCTGTCGGGGCAGGGCAGGACGCTGGCGCTCGCTCGCCAACCACAAATCGACGCCGCGGCCGGGCTCGACGGCGCAGCCCCCGGGCCCCAGGTGCCCTGCCCGGCCGGCCGGACCACGAGCATGTGGTTCGCTTGCAGCCTTTCGAGCGGCACCGCCTCCTTGCGCTCGTCGCGGAAGCGGGCGCAGGACTCGGATGCGCAATAGAGGCGCTCGCGGGGCCCCTAGCGGGTCGGGAACTCGCGCTTCTTCTCGGGCTCGGCCTTCGCCTTCTGGGCACAGTCCTTCTCCGTGGCCCAGTGCGTGTCTGCCTTGACCTCTCGGGTCGCGGCCTTGAGCTGGCCGTGCTCGTCGGTGCCTGGCCCATGCAAGAAGCTCGCGACGTCGGGGGCCGCGGGCGCGCGGGCCACGTTCTCAAGCCACGCTCGGAGCGCGACGGCCCCGGCCCACTGGCTCGAGAGGCAGTCCGCGAACGAGGCCCTGGCCGCGCTGCTCCTCGATGAAGTCGATGGCCCAGGAGGCGGTGAGCCTCGTCCGCGCGTCGATGACCTCGAAGATCCTCGCGCGGCCCTCCTCGGAACTCGAGCAGAGCGCTGCGCCGGCCCATGAGCAACGCGCTCGAGTGCTCGCCCGCTCGGAAACGCTCCGTCTTTCAGTCGCCCCGCTCGTAGGTGGCGTCGCGCCGCCGGGCGCCGCCCTCGAGGTTCGCGCGGCTTACTCGGCAGTGCATGGCGCGGGGAGCGAGGGGCACGCTGCGCTTCATGGCAGACTTGGGCCCCGCGCCTGGGTCGAAGCAGCCCTCGACGGCGGAGATGCTGACGAGGGCGATCCTGCACTTGCCCCCTGCGCTCGAGTATGCTTTGCCCACTTGCTCCCCGTGGTCGGGGTGGCCCGCCAAGAACTTGGCATCCTCGGCCTCGATGGCTGCCCTGCCCCCTGGCACTGCGCCCCGCGGAACTTGCGGCGGAGGTTATGGATGCGTTTCTTGGCGCCTGCGGCTTAGATCTCGCTCTCGCGGGCGCCCGCTACCTCCTCGCCCCAGAGCTTCGGCCAGAACGCGGCGGCGCCGGCGCGGGCCGCGCTCGCTCTGGCCCCTGCTCGGCGAAGGCCCAAGGGCCCGCCGAGGTCCTCGGGGCCGCCCCCCCTCGCCACCAGGCGACAATGGGCTCTGCGGGGGGGGGGGGGGGGTGTGATGGCAGAACGGCGCCAGGAGCGTCATAATACTGGGCATCATAATAATGGCGCCACGCAGCCCCCACCCCCTCCGCCGCGCGGCTCCGGCACCGCGGCCGCGCCCTCGCGCGCGACGACCTTGGGCGACGAGCGACGACGACGACGACGACGACGACGACGACGACGCGAGCAACATGCAAGTGGCGACCTGCCCGCGGCGCCCGCGCATACCGCAGCGCGCGCGAGCGCCGCAGCGCGCGCGCGCCGCGGTGCCCGCGCGCACCGCAACAGCCGCATGCGACGCAGCGCCTGCGCGCACCGCACTGCTCACGCGCGCCGCAGCGCCGGTGCGCGCCGCGGCGAATGCGTGGCACCGCAGCAAACACCACGCTGTGCACACCACGCTCGCGTGTACCGCAACGCCTGCGCGCGCCGCCAAAACCGCGGACACTGCAATGCTCGCGTGCACCGCAGCGCGCGCGTGCGACGCAGTGCCCGCGCACACCGCAGCGGCCGCGTGCGACGCGGCGCCTGCGTGCACGGCAGCGCTCGCGCGCACCGCGGCGCCGGCGTAGGCCACGGCGAATGCGCAGCACCGCAGCAGCCATATCCAACGCAGAGCCCGTGTACACTGCACTGCTCGCGCACACCGCAGCGCCCGCGCACGCCGCAACGCCTGTCTACACCGCAGCGCCCGCGCGCTCGCAGCGCCGGCGCGCGCCGCAGCGCCTGCGCGCACGGGGCATGTAGAGGAGCGCGCAGGCGAGGATCTGCCGCGGACTGCTAACCGCGGCCAGAGAAGTGCTGATAATAGATTGCGACGTTCTTCCCTCTCCCCTCCTCTGCCACCTCCACCTCCGCCTCCACCTCCTCCTCCTCCTCCTCCTCCTCCTCCTCCTCCTCCCCCACCCCCCGATGCGGATCCTCGTGGGATTCCCAGCGCAGACCTGACTCCAACGCGGACTTCAAGGCGGGCGCCGATGGAGATGCGGGCGCGCACGGCGGCATCGACCTGGGCGCGCTGGAGGGGGGGGGGGGGGGGGGGGGGGGTCGCGATGTAGGGGAGGGGGGGGGGGGGGGGGGGCGGGTGCCGCGGCGCCAGCCATGCCATCGTGCCCCGAGAAATGAAGAAACGCGCTCGCGCAAGAACCTATCGGCCGTGGCCCGGGTTACCTTGGCCATCTCTTTGTAGAGCGCCTCGCCCCTCTGGCCGCGGGGGCGCCGGCCTCTGCGCCAGCTCGCGCGCGGCCGGGGCGAACTCGCCCGCTCACTTCTCGTTGTGATTGCACTTCTGGTTGATCGCGAGGGTCTTCAGGCGCTCGGCAACCCACTCGTGGACCTCGGCGCTGTAGCTTTTGCGCTCGGCCTGTCTCAGGTGGAGCAGTTTGTCCCGGTCGAACTCTGGCACTGAGCGCACCCGCGTCGCGATCGTCTCCCCCGCGACCTCGCGGCCGCGCTCGCCCCCCCGCTTGGGCCCGCGCTCCGCGCGGCGCATGGCGCCCTTGAGCGGGCGTTCGGCGGTGACCAGACAGGGCGTCTCGCGGGAGAGCCCGGCGCCCTCGCTTTTGCGCTCGCCGCAGCTGGGGCGGGCGCGCCCGCGGGCTCGGAGACCGTTCTTGCCGGGCCTCGCCGCGCCAACTCTCTCCTCGAGAGCCGCCCGGCGCCCGTGCCAGCTCGCGACCGTCTCCTCGCTGCAGCGCCACTTCTCGCGCAGCTTGGCCCTGGCGGCGCCGGGCGGGCGGGGGGGCTTGCCGACGCTGCGATCGTCGGCGCGCTCGCTCCAGTCGAGGATGACCTGGAGCTTGGATGGCGCTGGTGGGTCTCGTCGCAGCGCGGGGGCAGCCCGCGGCTTGCGCGCCCCCTCGCAGCGCTCGGCCCCCCCTCGGGCCCGCCGCCGAGGCCCGAGCCTCGCCCGACGCCTCGCCAGAGGTCCTGCGGGCCCGGGGTCGGCCGTCCAGAAAAATTGAATTCGGGGCGCGAAATTCTACGCGTAAAACCAAATCCTTTTTCATCGCTCTCAATCGCACACGCGCAGTGGGAGGGGCCCATGGCGGCCCGTTCCAGGGGGGGGAAATGAAGAGACCTGGCCCGGGGGCCTGGGCGGGGGGAGGGAGGGGGGGGGCGGGGCAGATATCCTCGTCTGCTACCCCAGCCTCGAGCCTCTTGGCCTCGAGGTCCTCGTGGAAGCTCGCGGCAGCGGCGGCGCCCTCGCGCGGCGATGCCCTGGGCTCCTCGCGGGGCCTCGGGGTCTCCGCGGGCGAGCTGTCGAGCCCCCGGAGGGCTGACAAGCTCGACCGGTTGGTCGGCACCCTGACGGCGTCTCGCCCCATCGAGACCTCGCTGCAAAGCTGTTCTGGTTCGAGCCTCGATGGCGTGAGCAGGCGTGGCCGCGGATAGTGTTGGTTTCTTGTTGTCACGGGCTAATAATACTGGTTCGCTGTTGTTGCTTTCTAGTTGTTAACTTATGACTGCTGCTGCTGGGCGTGCTCCTTTCTGGCGTTGGTGGCTGATTGTTGTAAGAAGATTGGTGCTGCTGGTGCGTGCGCTTGTGTCGATGGCGACCTGAGGTCGCTGGCGTTGGAAGCCTCGGTTTGCTAGTATGTTGCGAGGTTCTTCTTGTCATAGTATGATTGCCACCTTCTTTTTGCCAACTTGTCATTAGCTTATTACTGACAGCTTCTCGTCGTTAGCTTATTGTTGTTGTTAGCTTCTTTGCATTCGCATATTGTTGTTGCTGGTGTTGCTGTCGTTGGTGCTGTTGCATGCAGTTGTGCTAGTTGCTGGTTATGTTGATGTGCTCGTTGCTGCTGCTGTTGCTGACTGTGCTTTGCTGTCGTTGTTGCTGTTGTTGCTTGCTGTTGCATCGGCTCGCGCTGTTCTCGTTTTCTCCCCGCTGCGCCGCAGCCTGGGCGCTCGGCCGCAGCTCGCCCCCAGCGGCCGGGCACCCGCTGGAAAGACGCCCGCGCCATGGCCTCGGCGTCCTCCTCAGGAACGGCCCATGGCGAGTCCTGCCTCGCCAGCGCGAGATCGCCCGCGACCTCGGCGAGCTGAAACTGGACGACTTAGTCCCCGGACTCGACTCGACGACGTCGAGCTGGTTGTTCTCGAGCAGAGGTCCTCGACCTGCTTCTCCTGTGGGCAGCTGTTCTCGAGCTGCCCGGCGGGCGGCTTGTACTTGAGCTCGCTGTCCTCGGCCTTGCGCTTGGGCTCGCTGTCCGCGACCCCGCCCCCCTTGACCTCGATGCTCTGGTCCTGGAGCTGCGCGCTCTGGGGCTATGCGTCCTCGGGATGTTCCTCGACAAGCTGGCTGTTCTCGACGGCCGCGTCGCGGGCCTGGGCGCCCTCGCCATCCAAGAGCTGGCTGTCCAGGGGCCCGGCGTGAACCTGGGCCCGGGAGCCCTCGCGTTCGCCCTCGCAGCTGCTGGCTCGGCCCCCCCGCGTTCTCTCGATCCTTCTCGATCCTGACGTCGAGCGGAAGCGCCTCGCCGCGACCGCTGGCATGGCCATCGGCGCCTAACTGGAGACTCTGGTTGGCTCGGCGCTCGAAAGTTAGTCAAAGGATCCTAATGGTTCCGGGTGGTCGTTGCTGCCGTTGTTGCTGTTGCTGTTGCTGGTGTTGCAGTTGTTGTTGCTGTTGTTGTTGGTGTTTCTGTTGTCGCTTTCTGTTGTTGCGATGGTTTCTGGTGCTGTTGCCTGCTGTTGGGGTACTGGTTGCTGCAGCTGTTGGTTTTGCTGTTGTTATTTATGTCGCTGCTGTTGCTTGCTGTTCTCGTTGCCGTCGCCGTCGCTGTCGCCGACTCGCCGACTCGCCGTCGCCGACTCGACGTCGCCGCCTCGACGTCGGCGTCGCCGATTCGCCCTCCACATCGCACAATGCCCCGCGTAGATTGCACCGCATTAGGCAGCAACACATATATATATATATATATATATATATATATGGCACAACACAGACTGCACCACATCGGGCCCCGACAATCCTCTGGCCTCGCGGCCTGGGCCCGACGACGGCGACGACGACGGTCAACGATCGCCTAGGCTCGATCCTCGATCCTTGGATTGTGGACCCAAGGTCCTCGAGTCCAACTTGAGCGGTCCTCGGATCTAGGATCCGCGAAGCTCGAAAACGCTCGGATCCAAGATCGAGGGTCATCGCTCCGAGGATCGAGGATCGGGCCTCGTCGATGGCGGGCCTGGTGATGGTGACGAGAACGATCGACGACCGCCGAGGCTCGATCCTCGATCCTCGGATCGAGGTCCCCAGATCGTTCAGTCAAAACTGAGAAATCCTCGGGTCAAATACCCGAGGTGCTCGAAGAAGCTCGATCAACGAGCTCAGAGATCCTCGGATCAAAGATCGCGGATCCTCGATCCGAGAATCAAGGATCGAGCCTCGTAGATGGCGGTCTGGGCCCCGTGATGGCGACGAGGGCGATCGACGACGGCCGAGGCCCGGTCCGCGATCTACGAATCGAGGATCCTCTATTTTGGACCCAAGCTGGGCGATTCTCGGGTCGAGGACTCACGGTGCTCGAAGACGCTTGGATGCAAGATGCAGGATAATTGATGCAAGGGTCGAGGATCGAGCCTCGTTGATGGCGGCCTGGGCTCGACGACGGCGACGGGCGCGATCGTAGATCGCCAAGGCTCGATCCTCGATCCTCGGATCGGGGGCCCAAGATTCTCGCGCCCAAGCTGGGCGGCGCTCGAAGATGCCCGGATGCGAGATAGATGAGCGTCGATGCGAGGATCGAGGATTGAGCACCGTCGATGGCGCGCTCGACTTTCTTGTGCTCGGCGAGAGGGGGAGCGGCTTGAGACGCGCCCCTCATGGGGAATGCCTCTCAGGAAATGGGTGGCTCGATAGCGCGCGGCTCGGGGCGCTCGCCTCGCGCGGTCGCCGCGCGCCGCTTTAGGCGCGCATCGTGGTCGACCCCTCGGCCCCTGGCTCGCCCTTCGCCCGGGTCTCGCTCTTCCGGGCCGCGCGCTTGGCGGGCTGCTCAGTGTGCTGAACGTGGACCTCGGTGATGGACGGAAACTCAATTTCGGGGAACGCCCGCTCGCGCGCGGCGCGCATCTCGCTCGCTTCCACGTCAAACTTGAGGCGATTGATCGCGTGATGCTCGTGGCCGAGCTCGCGCGACATGTCGACGGTCCGCTCGACGCGCCAACGGCACTGGACGATGCGCTCGGTTGTCGCCAGGGCCCTGTCGGGGCTCGACGCCGCGTAGTTTCCGCGGCACCAGTCCACGCACTGCTTGACCTTCTCGGGGATATGCTCGCAGACGTCGGCCATGGCGGAAGTGTGCTCGTCGAGGGTTTTCTGGGCGGGCCCGAAGCTCTGGTCGAGCGGCAGCACCAGCTCGTGGAGGTACTGGAGCCGCGAGGAAATCTCGGCGAGGGACTCGCCGACGCGCTCGGCGTGGGGGCGCGACCACGCCGATGCCGAGCTCCATGCCCATGGCCATGGCAAGCTCGAGCATCTCGAAGCGGAAGTTCAGCATGAGCCAGAAGAGGATATCGGGTGGCTCGCCGCGGTCCTCGAAGATGTCGCGCAAATACTCGCTGCGCTCGACGCGCGTCTTGCGCGAGCGGGCGACTGCCAGCCCGGCGCGCCGCTGACCTCTATCCTTGAAGATGCCCGCGCACTCGGTCGCCATGAGGCAAAACAACGAACACTTCAGAATCCAATCGGTCATCGTGATGGGCTCACTACAGTTCCCAGGCCAACGGGGCGACTTTTCCATGGCGGGCAATGCAGAAATCACAGCGCGCGCGGGTGACGCGCGTCACACGCGCGCGCCCATCGGTCACCCTTGGGAGCTCACTCTAGCCTCCAGGGCGACATGGCGGCGATTCTCTTCTGAGAAAAACTACATACTATCTCCAATATCAAACCGGTCACCGCTCCTGGTTCACATCTGTTTCCAGGCCAACGTGACGACTGTTCTATTTTGAAAACGTTGAAGAAAAGCAGCTTCGCTTCAAATTCCAATCGGTCGCCGCTCAGGGTTCACTCTAGTGCCGAGCTGGCATGGCGACGCGACGATTGCGGGCCGGGCAGAACTCGCCACGCGCGCGCGGGTGACACGCGTCACGCGCGCGCGTCTGTCGGTCACCCTTCGGGGTTCACTGTAGTATCCGAGCCAACATGGCAACTTCTGCTCTGGCTCATTGGCTTGTTGGCATACTTACACCCCGACCAACGTTCCCACGTTCGTGGTTTTGGGAAAACTGAAATGGCGAGAATCCCGCGGCCCTGCCACACGCGCGTGACTTGGGGAAGCTGGCATGGTGAGAACCCCATGGCCGTGCCACACGTTCGTGACTTACGAAAGCCGAAATGGCGAGACCCCCATTGCCATGCCACGCAATTTGATGGCGCTGCGCGATGACATAAGAAGATCACAACTTCCATTCGCAGTTTACCCCGCGATAGTCAAGATCGGCCTTGACGCCCCTCTCCCCCGACCGAATCTGAATTGGCCGGGGATAATCAACTGCCAAGGGCGAGGGGGGGTCTGATAAATTGTCCGAGGGGGTCGGTTAACTCCTCGGATTCGTCGCCCAAGTCGCGCTGCAGCAAAGTCACCGAGCATCGCGCCGGCAGGCGCGCTGGTTGGCGGCGCCGGCGCGGGTTCGCAGCAGCGACGCGGCGGTTTGCTCCGCCGCGCGCGCCAGGTGGAGCGCGCCCCTAAGCTTATGCGGCCACGGGGCCGCTGGCTGTTGGGCCCCCTGAGCCCCCCCGCTGCCCGAGGCGCTCGCCGAACGCTGGGGAGACGGCCGCGCGGCGGAGTTGCAGCGCAGGCGGTGCAACCGCAACCCCGCGCGGAGACCAAATCCCATTTTCGCGCTGTCGATGAGATCAAAGCCGTCGGGCCCCAGGGCCGCCCACACGGCAATGAGGACTACCGGGGAGGGGCCAGCCGCGACCGCCAGGCAAGCGTCGTCGAGGCAAGGGCAAAGCCGGTCAGCAGAGAACTCCAGCCTCTGGGGCCCCAGCCAGTAGTCGGCGAGAGCCTCGCGTTGCGCCGCCGAGGGGCCAGCGGGGGAGAGACAGCCGCCTTGGTTAAGCCCCTGCTGCTTAGCAGTTTGTGGAGCGCGCCGCAAGCGCCCCTTCAGTGCTGGCCGACCGGGCCTCCGTGCCAGGTGGCCAGGGCAGCAGCCAGCGAAGGGTCGTCGCGCCACCGCTGTGGAGGCAGGTTGGCGCCCCCCTGTTTGAAAGGCAACCTTCAAATCTCAACTCCAGAAGGCGGCCGCGGGTCGGGCCCCCGCCTGCGCCTTGGCGCAGGTCGCTCCCTTCCCCCTCCCATCGCCGCGCTGGTGCTCGCCGGCGGCGGCCGCCATTTGTTGCCCCCTGCGGGCCCGGGCCGACGCCCGCGGGCCGCGCCGCGGCCAGGCCGAGCTCACCAGCAGAACAGGGCGAAGTTCGCAGCGCCCCAGCCGGAAAAACTCGACGCCGACCCAAGGGACTGCATCGGAGAGGAGCTGCGAAGTCTCCCGGCTGGCCCCGCCCGAGTCCGAGCGGGTGCCCGGCGCGGCCAGGGCGGCAGAGTCCGTAGGGGCGCAGCCAGGGACCTTCATCAACGTCTCTGGCGTTCGCGGGGCGAGCTTCGCGTTGGCGACCGCCGTCGGCGATCGCCCTTCATCCCCTGAAGCGGCGAGAGTGCGGGCCCAGGCCGCTCGTTGTTTGCGGGTCGGCTCGCGGCCCCTCCTCGGGGCGGCCCCGCCGCCCCCGAGGGCAGCCCGCGGCCCGCCGCGCAACCGCGCGAGCCTTTTCCTCGACCGCCCCCCGCGCGCGACCGCCACAGACGTCCTGGAAAAGAAGGGCATGTCCAAGAGCGGGGCCAACGCCCAATCTGTTTCGGCCTCCAGAGTCCAAGCTTGAAGACCTCAAACGCCCTGCGCCTCGCCTCCTGGAGGCCCCCCTGGGAACGGCCCAGGACCTGCATGAGCAGTTTTGAAAACATCCCCCCGGCGCAGCGTATCCCGCTGGGCGGCGTCGGGCAAGCGCTGCGCGTCCAAGGCTGGGCGCAGGGGCGCGGTGCACTGGCGAGCGCGGAGCGCGCTGGCGCCTTCCCCAGCGGCCGCGCCGTTCGAGGCAGCGAACAGAGCTGCCTGGTCGGGGGCGGATTGCGCGCGCAACCGGGCCGCGTCAACGCCCCCCTGGGCGGCGCGGCCGAGGGGCTTGAACAGGCGGACGGACGGACGGGCGGACAGATGGACGGACGGGCAGAGACGGACAGACCGACAGACAGACAGACAGACAGGCAAGAAGGCAGGCAGGCAAGCGGGCTGGCAGGCAGGCGGGGCCGGCAGGCACGCCAACAGGAAGGGAGAGGGCAAGAGGAGGAGGACGACGACGACGAAGCAAGCGGCGGGGCGCGCGCGCAGGGGGGCCAGGAGAGGCAGCGGGCGGCGGCCAGAGGGGGGCGGGCGGCAGGCATGGGGCGGCAGGGGAGGGCGACGCTGCAGGCGCGCGGCAGGCCGGCAGCGCGGGGCGCGCCGAGGGCGGCCGCAGTCTCGAGGCGCGCCGCGGGTTCCCCCCCCCCCCTCTCCCGCCCCCATCCCCGCCCCGCCCCCCCCCCCGCCCCGCCCACCCTCTGACCCCCCACCCCACCCCCTTCTGCCCCCCCACCCCCCGCCCCCCCTGCATTGCCCCCCCCCCCCCTCCCCCCGCCTCCGCCCGCGACTCAAGACTGCCAGAATCAGTCGCCAGCCCGTCGACCTCACTCCTGACCATCCCGTGCTGGAGACCCCCAACGTCTTATTTCTGGAATGCGCGAAGCTCTGGAGATCTCGATTGCCTTTTGTTTGCGCCGTGGCTATCTCTTTGCGAACCATGGGGCCCGAACAAGGCTCGTCGACCGCTCTGGCTTTTGTCAGGGCGCCGCCCCCTTCCCGCGCCCCCCCCCTCATGCCCGTGGAATCCCGAAGGCCGCGATGGCGACGAGGATGGCCGCCGCCGCCGCCCCCTGGCCCTCGGCGGGTTCCTATTGGCTCAACCCATGGGCCCCCGGAGCTCTCGACGCTTCCCCCGCGGCCTGGGCGCTCTCGCGACGGTCTCGAGCCGGCGTTCTGGCCGAGGGCGCGCCTGCTAGCCCCGCCGCGCGCCCGCGCCCCCGGCGCCCGACCAAGTGCCCGCGTGGACCTGCCCGCCTGGCGCCTGCGCCGGATGGGGGCCGAGGAAAGGCAGCCATGGCGCCGCCCTCCGGGCCCCGGGCTGCCGAGGAGGCAGCGCGCGGGGAGCTCCTCGCGGCGCGCGCGGCCAGCGGCCTCGCGGCGGGCCACTCCAGCAATGGGGCGCGCCCCCGCGCGGGCCGCGGAGGGGCCTGGCCCGCGCGGCCGTCGCCGAGCTCCGCGGCGCCGCGGTGCACGCGCACGAAGTCCGCTCATATCATCATTTCATTCAGATCTACTGCTGCCGTCTCGGCACAGGCACTGGAAACAAGCGCGGCGCCGCCTGCCCGCGGCGCGTGGGAACAGGGGCCCCCGCCCTCTCCCTTGCCTTCCTCTACCTACGGCAACCCGCGTAGGTTCGAATCTCTGGTCGTCAATGTCAACCTACATGCAAAAGTTACTGCCATATTATATTTCGCTCTCCGTTGCGACACCCCGCCTCGTCAGTGACTGAAGCGCGTCGCGCTGGACCCCGCGGGGGCCAGCGTCTTTACGCGCGCAGAGTCTCTGACGGAGCGCGGGCGCCACTGCGCCGCGGAAAGGGCAATGGGGCCGGCCGTGCCGCCCCTCCCTTTCCGGCGGCGGCAATGCCGACGCGTTCGAGGCTGCGCTCGGAGACATCGTGGATTCCGACGCGCCCCCCGCGCCGGCGCCCTTTCCCGCGCCCGGGTTCGGACGCGGAGCCCCGTCGACAACGCCGTCTCCTGGCGCCGCCTTTAGTTCGGGGCCCTCGCCCGTGGAAGCGCCCGCGGTTGCCCTCGAAGCCGCCGCCAGATTCGCCTCGCCTTCTTCTCTTTCAACCTTCGCTGGCGGAAACGCTCGCGGCGGTGGCGCCTGTGAAACGCCCCCCCGGAACGTTTCTGCGCGACGACGCCGCTGGGGCGCGCGGCGCCCCGCCCGAGGGCCCCGCCGCGGCTTCCGCCTCAGAACATTCGCGAGCCATAGAAGATCGCGCTGGGCGGACCTCGCAGCGAAGAGCCCCCGAGCGGCACCGCATCCAGTCTCCAGATGGGGGCGGCAGCCGCAGCCTCTCCCAGCGGCGCCCGCAGCAGAATTCCCCGCGGCGCGACGTCGCGCCGCAATCGTCGCCCTCAGCCAGCGGCCCGGCAGAGCTCAGAGACCAAGTTGAAACTTGCACGACCCAATAGCTGTAGGGCCATGCTGCGCAGACAGCAACACCGAGGCAAAATCTCCACGACGCCCTTCCCCTCGTCGGCGCCCGGATCGCTGAAGATCGATCGAGCGTCGCGCAGGTCCTGCATCGAGCCGACCGCATGGAGTCGCACCGAGGTTCCCGCCCAACTGCAATTCAGACGCTCCGCGACTACTTCGCGAGCGTCAGGGGCAAGGGCGCTGCTGCTGTCAGGGCGCAACGCGACGAGCTCCTGAGTTGCACGGCAAGCTGTGCTCTGCCGAGATTGCTATTGTTCAGCGAGTTGATGCAACAAAGTGGCGCGTGCCAGCGCTTGAGGACCGAGTCTCTACGGTCGAGCTACGGTCGAGCAACCGTTGCCTGACGTGCAGACTGCTCTGACTGAGTCTCATGTTGCACGGGCCCAGACTGGCCAGCTGGGCACCCCGACTTCGGTTTACGATTTCACCCCCCTCGCTGCCGGGATGGCCGAGGTGAGGAAGGCGGCGGGCCACGCGCAGATGCGACTCGCCCAGCTCTCCAAAGAAAGAAACGCTGGGAAGGGGAGGGCGGAGGAAGTCCTCGTCTGTTTGGAACTACAGCGCGAAGCAAACAACCGACGATTCCAGGACATAGAACATCGGCTGGGCCGGTGCTCCCAGCGAGCATATGACACCCACCGCGAGGTACGTGGTCGACCAAAAAAGCGTCGAGGAGTTGCAGAGTGATCTCACGACCACCGACGACACCGTGAAGGCCCACGTTAGCGACGCCAAGAGCCATTGCCCTAATTCACAACCTCCAGGACCCACCACAGACAGCGCCCCGACCCTCGCCGATGGAAACATCCGCGCAGGACAACCGCGACGGACGTCGCCGGGAGCTGCCCCTGCAGCAGCCTCAACGCAGACGCGCCGCGCATCTCCCGCGCGCGCGCCATCGCCGACGCCACCAATCCCGCCGCATAATATATCGCAATATTCTCTTGGTGGCACCAACAAGATCAAGGAATCAAGCGCTGCGTGTATCCCTCAACTGCCACGCATTACTCAGATACAGGAGTGGCAACATATGGTCCGGGAAAAATTCGGCAGCGCCTGCGGGCGCCCTGCCAGGGCGTGCACATTCCTCTGCGTTGCCGAACAATCTGGCGCTTCATTTAAGGACTTACAAGACAGTGGCGATTTCGAGGGCATCGATTGCAAGCTCGCCGCTGGACTTTCGGCCGTTCGCAGTGCAAACCTCCGTTGCTGGATGAGAAACATCCGAGCTCAAGAACATACAGCAGGCCGCATGCTGAAAGGTAGACAGATCTATTGGGTTGTATTACAATCCTACAAGGTCATGGACGTCGACGACACAATGCGCGACTTCGAACTTCTCCTACTTATTCGCATGCGGGACGACGATCTCCAACAAACCATTGTGGCCTTGGACAATCTACTCTTGTGATGCCGCGATCCACCGGACACGAAGATGCTCGAATCAATGCCCCGAGCTCAGATCCGCAAACATCCATGCATGACGCAAGACATGCACGACCACAGCAAAATGATGTCGAATGACCCCACTCGCATCTACGATTGGTTGCGAGAGCGCGTTTTGGCCAACGTCGAGATGCACCGACTCGAACGTAACCAGCATGACCTCAAACACGAGGCGACTCGTCACAAATTGACCGCATGCGCAGCGCACAAGGCAAGTCGTTGCACAAACGGCGAAAGGTGCAAACTGCTACATGCTGGTTCTGGCAACCGTTCCACGCCGGGGCCTCAAGGGCGCGCGTCGCAATCCAACGTGGACGCCCGCGAGAAACGACCCTCCGCGGGACGAGGCGCGCAGCGGCCGCCCACAGACGGAGGCACCAAGAACTTCTGTTTCTCCATCGCAAACCACGGCGCCTGCCCGCGACAATACCGGCGCATATGGCCTCACGTGGCAAAATGCAGCTTCTCTGCCGACCCAGGCAAACACTTCGAGCAGAGCAACAGCTGCCGCCGCGCCCGCATCGCGTCTGACACCGAGACCCCCGAAAGGAGACCTAGCCGCACCGCAGTCAGGACCGCCGCAACAGGACGCCCTCCCCCGGACGTGCGGGGGGCAATCGACACTTCCCGCGCGGGGGGCACAGGGGCTCGCGGAGTCTGGGGGGCCGCAGGTGAATTTCTCAGGTTCCGCCCTCTCTTCCACCGCTTCGCCACGATGGGCCTGCCATGGGCGCTGCCCCCCCCCATCGGGCGCGGCGTCTTCCAGCGGCCCTGCTTCTGGAGACGCAAACTGGAGTGGCATCACTGCAACAACTGCCGCGCCGATCGCGGCGGGAGCGCGGAGGCCGACTGCGCCGCCGCGCCTGCCGCAGGGCTCGCAGCACATGGCCAGCAGTCGCGTTCGGAGAAGCACCCGCAGGGCGCTCCCAAAGACGCGGTGGCGCTACAACCTCGAGCACTGCAGCGACAACACCTACAGCTACTGGTTGTGCCACCTGAAACACTGGATCTAGATCGATGGGAATGATTGTGAAACTATGCTGCCTGATAAAATTGCGACTCGTACTATTGGACACTATGATAACCGTAGCAATCCTATTGGGGATCCGGCATACTGTGACCAACATATGTTTCGTTGTTTGATTTGTTGTTGATATGGTATCGTCAGGAATATGTTGGCAGTCGTGCCATCTTTCTTTCGATGCTCATATAACAACATATCGTTACCTATCTTTTGGCATGATGGTTGTAGACGTACCCTGGCAGGTCGCCCGCCATTCACACATGACATTTTTGGCGACATCGAGGGCGTCAGCGCACCCAGACAGGTCGCCCGTCGCAAATATTATCAGATCATACACTGCACTCCCTTTTCATGGGATGCCGGACACACAGAGAACGACCTATGCAAAGCATGATTCCCATGAAACTTCTTTGAATACCAGATTTGCACCGAATTGCCGATGGCCATCGCATAATTTCAGGGGGCCTGGAGTGCCTCACTCGTCACGTTAACAGTACCAATTCTCTGATCAATCGTCGTAACAACTTTGATCGGAATACCAGCTTGATTTTGGGCCTGGAGTGCCCAGTGAATGATTATTCCTTTAGCATGCCTTGATCAGTTGTCGCCCCGACTTTGCTCACAACACTCTTTAATTTAGACTTTGGGTTGCTACGCACCCGCGCGATTTGAATTCTTCCGTACGCGATGAACTGTGCGCCGGTGGAAACGCCCGCGTTTGTTTTTTCGACTTGGCATCGTTTTCCACTTCTGTTATCCCTTGTTCTCCCGACCTCGTCACCCGTGGAGAAGGGGTGTCGCCCAGGAAAGTCGAAGCGTTTTGGGGGGCGCACCCTGGGCCCGCTAAAGGCAGGTAGACTC
Source organism: Prorocentrum cordatum (assembly GCA_963575745.1). NCBI lineage: Eukaryota > Dinophyceae > Prorocentrales > Prorocentraceae > Prorocentrum > Prorocentrum cordatum. Next base: position 183,277 of record CAUYUJ010000270.1, read on the forward strand.
CCCCAAGTACCCTGCGTGACGTGGTTGGTCCCCTCTCTCTCTTTCCTAGCCATGACGGCCTCGTCTGGAAGTTGCATGGGATGCAATGATGTGCTGGACGGATCTAATACCTTTGATCCCGACCCCCGCCTCTGTCTCCCGTGGGCCCGAAGCCCACGTGGAACAGGCGGGATTAGGGACGGTGTCTGTGAAGCCCGCTCATATCATCTTTATATCCACTTATATATATATATATATACATATATATATATATATATAAACTGCTGCTGCCGTCTCGGCTCAGGTACTGGAAACAGGTAAAGCGCCGCCTGCCCGCGGCGCATAGGAAAGGGGATCGCTACCCTCTCTAGCCATTTTGGCTCAGCTCATGCGAGGCTCAAGCCCCAAGCAGTCAATAAACATCCCCTTCGTTCGTTGCATCTGCACCATACTATGGGCCAGAAAGCAATGGGTTGAAACGTCGAGCAGCAAAGATGTTTGGAAAGGCGATGGCAATACAGACCAGAACCGCGACGGGAATGCAGAAAATTCGCAGAAATGATCGTAGAAAAGCTCGACGCGACATTGAATGACCAGTTTGATATAATCCGCCGGCCGGGCGAAATCGAGTCCCGCACCTTGCGCGCAGAAGTGCAGGCCAATCAATACTGTCAGCACCCTGTCCCAATTGAACCTATGGTAGCAATGCGCGGGACAATTTGGTATTTCGAGGTACCTAAATTTGAGTACATCGAGAAGGTTGTCGAAGTTCCCAAGGCTGTACTTGTAGAAAAGATCGCAGAGCAGGCACTTGTCATGCCAAGCGCTCGTGATAATGCAAGCAGTGGTGAAATGGGTCGAGACGGCGCCCCTTCTTGTGAGGCGAGTCGCGTATCTAGTGAAGATGAGACGATCAAGGAAGCGGAGGCCACAATTGACTGTCGAATCTCGAGTATTCCGACAAAAGTCGATTTGTTCATCGATGCGAAGGACGAAACAAGTTACATAGGTCTGGTGATGGATACGTTTGGGAACCAAATTGTGAAATACAAACAGCACGAAGTCATCGAGGGTTGGAGTGGAGCAGCGTTATGAGTTCATGCATCGAGATTGTCTCTGGCGGAGTGTATGCGACAAATGTCACAGTGGGACTGGAGACCCGCTGAGCAAGACAGACGAGTTGTTGGAATCGATGTACAAATTACACAGTATATGGCCGAGGTGATGGGTTTCGCATGAGTGTATGTGAGGCAAACGCGCCCCTTCTTTTTACAACGCTGCATGTTCAAACTCATGGGACGGATTGTACTAGTGGAGCCAATCGTAAACACTCGAGATCGTAAAGTAACCATGTGCTACGGCATCTGAGCTTCGGCGCTCCGGCGCCCCCGCCGAGCTCTTAGAGGGTCGCCCCCCGGGTTTCGCACATCCGCACCTGTCCTGTCCTGCCCCTTACCCTCCTCTACCTACGGCAACCATTGTAGGTTCGACTCTTCGGTCGTCAATTCACATGCACAGCGCCGCGTTGCCGAAACCGCCCGCGCAGGAGCCCCTGGCTGCGGCGTTCCCTCGGGGGCGCCGACGGCCTCGCGGGCGCGCGCGGCGCGGTGCGGGGCCCTCGGCAGGCGAGCAGAGCAAAGGCGGCGACATGCACGCGGAGCCGCCGAGGAGGGGTGGCGGCAGAGCGGCGGCACCTGACGCGCTGGCTGGGGGCCCAGGCGCGGCGGCGGCCGCAGGCGCTCTCGATGCGGACGGCGACTTGGCATGCCTCGACGACGACGGCTGGGCCGACAGCCTGGTTCGCAGTCGGCCGCCCGATGGCATGGCGGGAGCTGCAGGTGCTGGGAGTGGTCCTGGTGCTGTGGCTGGCGGGGGGGCTGTGGAGCGCGCGGAGCTCATGCAGCGCCTCGTCCTGATCCTCGGTCGGTCCGTCGACGGCATCCCTGCGCAGTTCGCCTCGCGCCGATCGAGAAGCTGCGGACGTTCACGTCGCTCGGCGAGTCAGTGCGGGGCCAGGGGCGCGAGGAGGTGGTCCTCTTCAGCGGCTCCGTGGTGCTCGTGTGAGCCATTTTGATGGCCGCGTCCCCCTCCAGGCGGGTCCAGGCGCAAACGTCTCTTTCCCTCAGGGCTGTCCTACATAGCTTACGATGGTCTTGGGGGTCCCCACGGATGCCGAAATCCCCCACCGCCGCAAGGCACCAAGTGGAGTGTCGGCAGGCCCCTTTCGAAACTCGGCATTGGGTGATGCAAGAATGCGGGCCAGACCCCAGATTTCCGAATTTCTTGGGCGCTTCCCCACCTCCGACCATGGGTCCTAAGATGGTTCCAGGGGGGCGTCTGAGGGATATGTGGGGGTCATCGCGGGCCATCCCGAGGGCTGGCCCAGAGGAACAACACCATGGACAAGCGATAGGTGTGCATGACTTGAACACCTCTTCGGTCTTCAGAGCGCCCAAGGCGGATACTCCCACGAGAGCTCCAGGATGGCCCCCAAGGACACCCGCCATCGCCCCGCCGCCAAGGAGCCCCGTGCCGCGGCGGGGGCCGCGGCCGCACCAGTTTCACCTGCTAGCCCCGCCTGTTGCCGCCGCGTCGTCGGCGCCGTCGGCCGCCGCCGCCGCCGTAGTCGTCGACGTCTTCGAGGCTGCCGCCGACGCCCCCATGGGGGGCAACGATAGGGGGGATTGGCTCAGGGAGGGGCCATCGAGTTGGGCCACGATGGGCCCCCGATGGCAGAACCGCGCGTTCCTGGGCGGGGTGGGCTATCGAGCCCCATGTCAGCGATGCGTGGGCGATTGGGGGTCGATGCATCCACCCCTGAGCTTGTCACCCCCTAACACTGCCCCTGAGCCCCGAGCCCCCGCCCCCCCCCCCCCGTGGCGCGACGCAGACGGAGGTCATGCGCACAAGCTCGACGCTCGCGCCCTCGGCGGCAGCGGTACCGCCGCCGCTGAGCGCACAGGGCGTGCGGCACCGCCCCCGCGGCAGGCGGCGTCGTAGTCGCCGCTGTCGGCGCCGCCGCCGCCGCTGCCAGCATCGTCATCGTCGACGTCGTCGTCGCCGAAAGTCGAGGATACCTGGGCGCCCTGGTGCCCCTTCGAGCCTCCAGGAATCCTCTCGCCGACACGGCTGGATTTGCCTCAAAATCCAGATTAGAACGCACCGCAGAAGATGTCCAGGGGCTGCCGTTGTCGTCGCCGCCGCCGGCATCGGCGGTGGCGCTATAGCTGTCGTCGTCGTCGTCATATCTCTCTCTCTCTCTCTCTTTCTCTGTCTCTCTCTCACTCTCTTTCTCGTTCCCGTTCTCTTTATGTTTACATGTATATAAATGTGCGTGTCTCTCTTTCTCTCTCTCCTTCTCTCTCTCTCTCTCCCTCTGTGTGTCTCTCTCTCTCTCTCTCTTCCTCTCTCTCCCAGAGACATAGAAGAGCAGATAAGCCACAATATTCAGGCTTGTTCGCACCCTCACATCTAGGCATTCACACGCAGGTCCACTCATACTCAGCCGCTCGTGTTTCAGACTCCCTCACATCCAAGCACACTTCACTTCTGAACGCGCCAGACATTGATGCACATGTGGACCTCAGACCACTGGACCGCGCGCCGGGTCGGGCGCCTCCTCCTGCGTCAGCTTCCCCGACGCGAGGCGGCTCAGCGCGGCGAGGGTCTGCGGTCTCCTGGGGGGACGAGGGCACCGCCTAACCGTCCTGGGCTTCCCACGGATGAGGAATCAGGAGGAGCAGGGAAGAGGACGAGCAGGAGCAATCGAATCGAGACATCGCACAAAAAAAACACCGCGGCGGACAGTTGATCATCGGTTTCGGCATCCGAAGGCCGCTTCACGGCCCCAGGACCGTCAAAAACTATCCAGGATGAAGGGCTGGTCCCCGGGTGCGCGCCCACGTCACGGACACAAAATTGCGGGAAGGGCAGACAGAATGAGGCGCGTTGAGGCGGGGCGCCTGAAAACGTTCAGTCGGACGGCCCCACGGGGGACGGGGGGAGGGGTAGGTGACGGAGACTAAATCTCAAAGACCCGATCGCTAGTGCCGACGTTCGTGTTGCTTCCGCTCGGCCCGGCAGACGCCTCTCGTACACTTACCCCTGCCATCGTGCCCTTGCTCCTCCCGATCCGCATCATCGTCGTCATCAGGATCCTCTTCCCCCTCCCCATCCCGCAAGTTCCCCCAGTCGCGCTCACCAAATGCATATGTAGGTCGGGCCAAACGCTCCGTGCCATTGCAACTTACGATCCTGCCTGCAAGTAAATGTTGCTCTCGGTTTTGCGCCGCGTGCGTTCGCATGGAGCGTCCAACCAGCCCTTTAGGCCGTAAGCGGTTGATCGTTATTCCAGCCCTTTTCTTCCTCGTCGGGGAAAGGGTTTCGGTTTCACCCCTCCCCCTTACCCCCCAGATCGAACATGGCCCATGGCGGTTCCAAAATGGCCCACATAGCGCAAGACGCCCAAGTAACATCGCACACATTGGCCCATCATGGCTCAATATACCATATCGTCTCCAACATGCCTCCAGGAGGCACCCAAACTGCCCAAATATGTTTCGAAATTGACTGAAAACCTCCCAACGACGCCCCTGGCCGGCGACGCAGCTGCGGAAAAAACTCCGCGACGTGCGAAGCCAACCCGGTGCAGATAACTCCCTGTTTGCCGCGGGGTGTGTGGCGCTGGCCTGTCTCGGAGGCGGCAGCGCACAACTCGCGGCGGCGGGCTGTGCTTCGAAGTGGCACTGCGATAACGCACCCGACTGTATCAAACACCAACCGGTCCAAGTTTCTCGGCGCGCCAGGGCGTGCATGACTCCGGGTTCGGCGCAGACGGGAATGCCGCAGGGCAACAGAAATCTAAACGTTTGGCGCAGGTTCTGCCAGGCCGTGCCCCCGTGCAGCGCTGAACCTTGAAGGTCGCCCACGGAATCTAAAATACCGATTCCAGCACGCAAACGCAACAAACATGGAAACATCAGAAGGAACGCGATCCACCGTTGTCGGCATGAACAAGTTCTATAAAACGGGGGGTCGAAAACACGGCCCCCCCAACCCCCTCTGAAAGACATCTCTGGGGGGTGGGGTTCAGAAGGCAAGGGGACCACCTTCCCCCGAACCCTCCCCCACCAACCCATCCCCGTGGCAGACCCCGGAGTTCTGACCCCCCCCCCAGAAAATGATTCGGGGGGATCCACAAGGCCATCCCGCCACCCGCCCCCGACAATTATTCGGGGGGGTCCAAAAGGCCCCCCCCCCCGGAGAATTATCCGAGGGGTCCAACACCCCGCTACGAGGGCAACGACGACGACGACGACGACGACGACGACGACGACGACGACGACGGCAACGCTGGCAAACGACGACGACGACAACGACGACGACGACGACGACGACGACGACGACAACGAAGACGACGAACGACGAAAGACACCCACGACGACGACGACGATGACGACGACGAGCGACACGACGACGACGAACACGACGACGACAACGACGACGCGTACGACGCCCACGACCACGCCGAGGACGGCGACAACGTCGTCAGCGGCGGCGCCGGCGCACCTGTCGCCAGCGCCCGCGCTTGGCGCCGGGCTTGATAGAATGCTATCAGGGTTCGATCTAACTGTAGAACAACCGTATCAAACTTTGCCCCACCTCGAATAGGTATATAATTGGTGCCATCTAGCTCGAATCGAACTCTTGTACGGCTGGATCCAGCTCTAAAAGGACCCTAGCAAGGCTCGATCCAGCTTTGAAGGAATCCGACTAAGGCCCGATCCAGTTCGAAAGCCATCCTGATACTAGGGCTGGACCCAACTCGAATAAAACATGAAGGCTGTTTTTTTCAGCCGAAGCGTACAACAACTTCATCGATCTTAAACCGAATCCAATTCACATTGGATCCAACTCCACTTGATCCAACTCACAGAGAGAAGACGTTCCGTGGACGCTTACTTGGAACAATTCCATTGACGCATCGGAACCACCCATTGCGTCCCAAACAAAAGCCAGAACGCGACTGGATAACGCCCCACACACACACACGCACGCACGCACGCACACACATACACACACACACGCACACACACAAACACGCCAACCTATCTGAGAGGGGGCGTTCGAACAAGAGGGGGCGCGGGCCATGACCAGGAGGGCCCCTGAATTTCAGAGGGGGGGGGTCGAACCAGCCCCGCGCCCCATCTGGACTGCAGGGGCGACAACGACGAAGACGACGGCAACGACGAACAACAGACAGCAACACGCAACATCAGCATTACAAAACGCAGAAAGAGCCAACAAGCGCAGATTCCAAATAGACCAGAAGGCTGACGCGACGTGGACTGGAGTGGATTGAAATAGACTGGACAAAGGTAGATTTGACTGGACTGGGGTGAAAAAAAGGCAATGAAAACCAAGCTCGCCCGTCACCGGGTTGCGCTCGCAACCGAAGCTGTGGGTGCGCGCCGAAACCTGCGCCGCGACACGTGGCGCGGGCGCCGCGCCAAGACGGCGCGGGCGCTTCGGGTGGCCTCGGCGCCCGTCGCAACGCAACCCAACAACGGGCGAAAACGTGGCGAGCTCGGGCGGGTCAAATCCCGACCGCGGGGGGCACACCCCACGTCTTGGACGCAAATCCGTGATCCTCCGTAGCGATGCGGCGGGCACGGGCGCCACGCGGAAGGGCGCGGACCTGCCCGCATCGCCTGCGGCGCGCCCCGACGCGCGCGGGCAGTGCGGCGACACGCCGCTGTTCGCGCGTGCGTCCGTCGCGCATCGGCGCCGAGGAAAATCGACTTGCCCTGGCCAGGAACGAGAGAATGTGCATGGGGAGAACGGGCAGGAGGATAAAATGAAGAGGATGGCGAGGAGGAGGAGAAGGAGGAGGAAGACGAGGAGGAGGAGGAGGAACGGGAGGAGGAGAGGACAAGACGGAGGAGGAAACAGAGGGCGAAGAGGACGAGGAGGAGGAGGCGCATCAGAGAGCGGGAGAACGCCTCCGCCAAGGCGACGAGGAGGACAGGAGGAACAAGTTACATAAACTCGCATGTGGGGTCTCACCATCGGGATATTTTGTGCGTTTTGTAATGTTTATGTTGTGTGCTGACCGACAAAAGTCCGTCGTCGTCGTCATCGTCGTCGTCTTTGTCGCCATTGCAGTGTTTCGGGGGGCAGGGGCGGGGGGGGCCGTTTCGATCCCCCCCTTGACAGAGGGCCCCCCCCCCTGTTCGAACCGCCACTCAAGCGGGGGGGTACCCTCCCCCGGTTCGAACGCCCGTCCCCACCGATTCACCCCACCTTCACCTAACCGTTCGACCCCCCCCAGCGGCCAAGGAACGCGCCTTTCCAGGAATGATCAGACCGAGGCTCAACCCAGCTCAACAGCAATGCTTATAGAGTTGGACTCAGTTCCAGCACAGTCACTAGATGGCTCGATCCCGCTGCACTTGAAACATACGGGCCGGTCGTTACAGCGATGAATTCAAGACTACTAGAAACTCACTGGGAGCCGATCAAGCTCATATAGAAACCCACTGAAGCTGGCACTGGCACTACTAAGATTAACGAATGCTGGATCAAGCTCTGTCTCGAATCCGAGTAGGGCTCGACCCAGCTCTAACCTAACCGAATCCTGCCAGGGCTTCAGCCATCTTGAATAACATCCTTCCAGGGGGGAAGGAGCTCGCTCAAAACCCTCTTCGGACTCGACCTAGCTATGATGGAAGCCAAATAGGGTTCGATCCAGAATCTTACTTGGGCTGGATCCAGCACGAGTGGAACCCTAGCGAGGCTCGGTTCAGCTCTAATACAAACCAACAGGGATGGCTCAAACTACTCTAAGAGAATTCCAGGGCTTGATCTAGGTCTCCTCGAATTCGACCCACAGCGGATTGGATCCAGATCGACTAGCATTCATCCAAGGTTCGACCCATCAAGCAAATAATGCTACCCGGGCTGGGCAAAGTTTCGACAGAATCCGATCAGGGCCCCATCCAGCTTTCAAAGAACCTGCTGGAATCGCATCCCACTAGGGCTCAATCGTTTTCGGCGCGTCGTAGGCGTTCTCGTCGTCGTCATCGCCTTCGTCGTCCTCGTCGTCGCCGTAGTTGTCGTCGTCGTGGTCGTTGGCGTCGTTGTCGTCGTCGCCGTTGTCGTTGTCGTCGTCGGCGGCGTCGACATTGTCGTCGGCAACGTCGTGGTTGTCGCGCGTCGTCGGCGTTGTTAGCGTCGTCGGCGTCCTCGTCCCCGCCGTCGTCGTCGTCGTCGTCGTCGTCGTCGTCGTCGTCGTCGTCAACGTCCTCGTCGTCATCGTCGTCGTCGGCGGCGTCTTTGTCGTCGTGTCTGTCGTTGTCGTTGGCATCGGCGTCGGCGTCGGCATCGTCGTCGTGGTCGTTGTGCATCGTCGTCGTCGTCGCCGTTGTCGCTGTTTTCGTCGTCGTCGTTTGCTGGCGTCGTTTTCGTCGTCATTGTCGTCGTCATTGTCGTCGTCGATGTCGTCGTCGTCGTTGCCGGGAGGGGGGGGGGCTAGGGGGGAGGGTTCTGCAGGACCCCTCGAAGAATTGTCCCAGGGGGATGAGGGGGTCTGGACCCGTCGGAACAACTTTCGGGGGAGGGGGGGGGTCCGAACCCTTCCCCCCCCCGTCTGGTTTGAGGGGGGGTGAACCCACTACATACACAATGGCAGCAGCGGCAGAAGACGCTTTTTGAAACATCAGTCACGTTGGTATCGTTAATGCCAGGCGCAGGTCTGAGGCTGAATGGTAAATACTTGAATTTCCCGAGCTGACGTCTGCCGGGATAATATCACTGACACGATGCGACGTGGGTTCGGAAAAAATGAAGGTAACAAGCAACCGTGTTGATCGAGAACCAAAAGCCAAGAGCCCGAGAACATGCGAGCCACGGCGTGGCCTAGCGCGCCGTGCGCGACGTCGGCGTTCGGCATGCACTCGTTGACCCTCCAAAACGCCGCAGATCTGCGGTCAAACGCACCTGAAAACGCTACATCTCCTTGGCTCTAGCCTCTGCCCTTGGACTAGGCGTCAGGATTGAGCTACTCGGGCTGACGTCGAAGAGTGTGGGCGGGAAAGTGAAGCATGCGACAGAAACAGACCCGTCCCGGCCGCAGCAAGGAGGTCCCATGTACGCACAGCCCACGCAAGCTGGGGCGTGACGCAAGGGTGATGCAGCACCTGCTTCGGGAACACAGGCGACGCCTCCAAAGTAAGCCCGCGCCGCCAAAAATGCAGCAGGTGGGGTCCGCGCCGCTCGCGGGGAGAAATTCGAAGCGGAACTGGAGGCATGGGACGCTGTCCCATTCTTGTCGCATTGGAATTTCGATATCGGTCTTCTGTTGGGAAATTGTCCATCGTCGGAAACCGTCTGCTTGAGCCACAGCTGTGGGAACAATATGTGGTAGAGAAACTTGGGAGGACATGGGGAGTGAGGGCCACGGGCTGTTTTCTTCATGATGCGGAGGCTGGGAAGCAAGGTGAGATCAGAGCACGGTTGTCTTCACCATCTTCAGCAGCTTTCCATACGATCATGCTGTTGCAGTGACAACGTTCCGCCAACGGGAGACATACGTCACCGGAGTGTCTTCTTAGAGCGGACTGCTTCTTCAGGAGAGGTCGTGGACAACTTTCTCTACAAGGAGGTGGCGCCAAAGCCGCTGCCGTCCCCTTGAGGAAGGAGGGGGCAAACTGGAAGATGAGGATGATGAAGGGACGATTCGCCGTCGCAGCAGCCGCAATCGAGAGGCCGCCGCCGCCATCAGCCCTCGCCACCTATAGCTTTCTGAAGCCAGTGATTTGTCAAGATGGGTGGGCGAAGAAGGCGGGCAGAGGCAGTGAGAGAATGTGCGAGGGGAATGGGCGGTGATCAGTGTGCGTGCGGGGCGGATGGCACGGGCAAGGTGACTGCGAAAAGGGGACAATGGCGTAAGCTCTGAGCGCACGGCTTGGGAGGTGCAATCAGGGCCGCTGGCTAGGAAGGCAGCTGCAGACCAGGTGCGCCGACGAATGCTTAGCAGCAGCGTTCGAAACTGTTCGGAACAGGACCGCTATCCAGAATGAGCATGGACCAAGTGAGTTGACAAGTGGCCCAGCAACAATGAATAAAAGAGGCAAGATCGCTGACAAGATAAACAGCCGTCGACCAAGCGCGTCGACAGGAAGCCGGCGGCAGCGCGGGGACGGCTAGCCCCCCCCCCCCCCCAATTCTTGGGGCAGGGCGCTTGCGAGCGAGCAGAATCAGCAAGACGTGTGAGGAACGAGCGAACGAGACGAGCCGACCCCAGCGACCCTGCAGAAGCTCCTTTCGCGAGTGCGAATCCCACCAGCCCTCTGGGTACTTGTCCCACCTCCTGCCTTTCCCTGCTCGGGGTGTGACTGATCTCGTGACCGGCCGGCGTTCGCGTGCTCCCGAGCGGTCGCTGCGCTCGGCCGACTGCGACGCGTGGAGATCCACGGTGAACGCCATGACGGGCGTCGAGGAAGAAGCTACAGAGAAGCGGGCCAACCTACACGCGAGTGCGGGGACGGACGAGGACGCAGTGACTAGGGGGGAGCTCAGAGGACTCATCGGGGACATTGTCAGGGCGACGATGCAGAAGCAGTCCAGGAGCTCGAGTGCTGCGGCAGCGTCCAGCTCCGCAGCCGCTGGCAAGCCAGACGAGAAGGGCGAGGATCCGTGGCAGAGCTCGGATCCGTGGACAGCCAGCGGCGGAGAGAGTTGGCAGAGTCGGTGGTGGCAGGCCGACTCGAAGACCAGCTGGGAGGATCGGCAGCCCGATCCGAAGGACGGCTGGCAGAAGGACTCAGGCTGGTCTCACGACGCCGCCTGGACCCGCGGGACCGGGTCCCGACCCGAGCTGGCCAGCTGGTCCGGCAGCTGGGCAGGAGGAGGCGGCGCCTGGTCCAAGGGAGACTACTCAGACCCACCTGCATGGCCAGGATGGGCACACTTCAGAGCATGGAAGAAGTCGCTCAGACGCTGGAATGCAAACACCGACGTGCCAGTCTGGCGTCGCTCCGAGAAGTTCCTTCGCCTGTTCGACTGGGCTTTCCAGGCGAAGTTCGAGGACATTCAGGAGCATCGTCTGACCGACGACGGCTGGATCGACATCGTGCTCGGCCGCATGGACACCATGGCGGGCGAGCGCGAGGGAGATGACCTTCGCCGTGCAGGTCGACGAGCCTTCTTCGAGGCCAACCGCGAGGCGAAGGAGTCGCTGATCCAGTTCGTCATCCGGCGCGACGCCCAACTGCAAGAAGCTGAAGGACATGATCTATGGATGTCGCCCAAGCTGAAGGGCCTGCTCTTGGAGGAAGGCGCGTGCCTGTCCGCCCAGGGGCTCCAGAACTTGAGGACGCTCACCCTCGGGAAGCTGGACTACGAGAACGTCTCGTGGGCGCTCAAGCAGATGGACTCCGGCGGCACGGAGCGTCTGCTCCCAGGGCGCGGCGCTGGAGCGATGCTGGCTGACGCGACGACTTCTGAGGGTTTAGGGGCTAGCGAGGCGTTGCCTGGTTTTCAGTCCCCCCTCCTCTCTCCTCCTCCCCCGTGGTCGCAGGGTCGGTCAGAGGGTACTGGCGACTTCCCGGCAGAGGACGAGGAGACTTTCTACGACGAAGACGACGAGGAGGAGGCCTCGGACGAGGAGGACATCGAGGCTCTGCTGGCCGAGCTCGACGATCTCGACGTGTCCGAGGATCAGGTGGATGAGGTGCTGGCGACGCTCGAGGCCAAGAACACCAGGACCTGGAAGCAGAACAAGGAGCTGAAACGTGCTGCTCGTCAGGACCGGGAGTATTTTCGGCCCGACTCCCGGGCGCCTCGACCTCCTCGGGCACATCCGGCAGGCCGTCCAGGACGCGGCGGAGGCCGCGGGGATGGCGCCGGCGGTCGAGGCGGACGCGGCCGTGGCGGTCGTGGGTTCGATCGACGACGACTCACGAGGGAGCAGCTGATCAAGGTGACACGCTGCGGCATCTGCAAGCAGAAGGGCCACTGGCATCGGGAGTGCCCAGAGAAGGACGGACCCAAGGATCGCCGAGCTGTGAAGGATCACGGCCGAGGAGCATCCGCGTACATGTTCTCAGGCATCGTCGGCGAGGTCGGCGGCTCCGAGTTCGTGGCGACGGTGGAGGCGGGCGCGGGCAGCCTTCCAGCTTGGGAGCAGGCACAGCTGGAGATCGAGTCGAGCGCGGTTCTCCTCACCACGTCCGCCACCCAGGGGCTCGTCGACCCAGGTGCCGGCAGCGACCTCGTGGGAGTCGGAGCGCTCAACCGAGAGTCTCGAGCCCTGGCAGAGATCGGGTTGAGGTACGTCGAGATACCCCAGGCCGACCGCCCGCTCAAGGCGGCCCACGGCGTCGGTGGAGCCGCGCGCGTGATCAATGTCATTCTCTTTCCGCTGTGCCTAGGCCAGACTTTTGGCATCATAGAGACCACGGTGCTGGCGGACAATGTTCCGCACATCCTCAGCGTGAATCTTTTGGAGTTTCTCGAGGCCGTCATTGATCTGCCCAGGAACAGCATGCAACTTGGGCGCCTAGGTCAGAAGGTGCCCCTCTGCCGTCTCAATTCAGGTCATCGTCTCGTGGAGATCGTGGGGCCTCTCGACCAGGAGGCAGTAGCACCAGCAGCTGCGATCAAGAGGTACCCCTTTTTGCGTGCTGACTCGTTTCAGACTGCTGCAGGACAGTTCCCAGAGATGTCGGACGTTGGCGTGGTGACCGGCTACATTTCTCTCATCATCACCGTCGTCTTGCTGCTCATGCTGCTGCTGCGGGTCACGAAGGGGAGCTCAAGGGCCAGGACCAGGACTCAGAGGACGTCTAGGCCCAGGACTCAGAGCATCAGTTCGGTCGTCCACTCCAGGAATCGGGTCGACATCCAATCCGAGCACCAGGACGACCAATCGAGGGAGCTCCTCCAGTCATGGGCTCAGCTGAGCCCGAGCCAGGTTTTAGGATCCGTAGACAAGCTAAGGTGCAGAGGCCGAGGAGGTCTTCGAGAGGAAGGGTTCCCGAGAGCCCAAGAAGATGGACTGAACTGACCGTTTCCATGATAATAGTGGCGGCAGTTGTCTTTTCCGTAGCCCACCTCGGCTCAAGTCTAGCCTTTCTGGTGTTAGCTTTCTCAGTTCACGAATTTCTTGTGGTCCAGCAACAGCGCCTGGCCAGACTCGATGGTTCTCGGAGGGCTGCTCCTGGCGTGGTTGGCGGTGCATCCTGTGCTCGGCGGAAAGAAGAAGGGAGAGTTCGGGACGTCGAGCAAGGGAAACCAAGGAGCGTGGGCCACTCAGGCGTTTCTGCGAGCACGCCAGTCTCGTCTCAACGGGGAGCGTGCTCCTGGAGAACCCGACTCGGACGGCTACGTCTGGGACAAGCCCTCGGCGGAGGAGACAGCGGCGGCGGCGGCCGAGAGCGACGCCCTGGAGGCGGCGGCGAGGCAGGCCCAAATCCAGGCAGAGGCGGATCAGGCAGACCGCGGGCCACCCACCGGAGGCGCGTCGTCCTCAGGGAGTGGTCGGGCAGCGAGCCATCAGGCCCGGCCGGGCCAGCCAGGGCCTCAGCCGCCCTTGCCTCCAGAACCACCTCCGGGGTACACTGGCCCATACCCCATGGTGGTCGACCGATCGTTCAACTCCCAGGCGGCAGCGGCAGCGGCGGCAGCAGCAGTGCCTCCAGCAGTTCAGCAGGCAGCGATCAACACTCCGGTGGCATCGACCCCGCCACCAGTGAAGCCTCCTCCTCCAGGAACGATGCACATGCGGGGCACCACGGCGCTGCCTCCCCTGACGGGGCCCGCTGCAAGCAAGCCACCGCCCAAGCCGCCACCTACGCAGCTGGCATCGACTCCCGAGCCGTCGATCCCAGCGAAGCCGCCTCCCGGCCCAGTCAACGAGTGCGAGCATCCAGAGTCGTGCATCCGATACTACGGGAACCAGCACGGGTCAGGTTCGAGGTGCACCCGGTGCCAGACCCGACTGGTGTGGATTCCCCGGGGCCAGGGGATGGCAGCGTGTCAAGAACCACCGCAGTCAGCTGCCGAGGCAGCGCGGTCAGCGGCGGCATCGGCCCGGCGTGCTGTCAACATCCTGCAGGAGAGCCCAGGGTTCCGAGAGGGCGGGGCTGCCCTAACTACGGTGAACTCCCTGGGCACGCTGCTTCAGAGCCTACAGTGGCAGCTGCAGGAGATACCAGAGGGGATCCGCGCCTTCGGCCGGGTCCAGGAAGTGCTGGACCGTATGATTCAGGTGGCGACCGACACGCAGAGTGCGCCGACTCAGGTCCAGGAGGGACTCATGCAGATTCACCAGGTCCTGATGGGAATCCAGGGCCACTTGGTGTCCCTCGAGGACTTCGGCGAGAAGCTCGACACGATGGAGTCCAGGATGCTCAACCTCGAGCAGAGCATGGGCCAGCTGGGATACATCATCATGCAGGTAGGCCAGGGCGTGGCCGGACTACTTCACGTACATGGAATTCAGCAACTACATGGTGGTCAGGCCCCGGACGACCCCTGGGCGCCGGGCCCGACAGGGCCCATCGAGCCCAGAGGAGAAGGAGACTCGTCAGGCAGTGGCGGACACGGGCCTCACGAGGGCTCGAATTTCCAAGATGGTGGAGCACAGCCGTCTACCACGACGCCGCCGAGCGACAGCGGCGGACACGGCGAGGAGTACAACACGACGCTCGCCACGACGACGGCCGACCCGAGCAACTGGTGGCCCCTGCCACCGATCCCGGAGGTCGCGACCGATCAGGAGCAGGAGTGGGAGCTGGTCAGCAACCAGGGGGAGCTCTACTGAGGTCTCCCACTCTGTCTCAGGCCAGCATTTTAGAGCTGTCATCGTGCTTTGTGCAGTGTGGTTGCGCGAGACCCCATGCTGCCAGCACGACTTCTGGCGCCGAGAGCGCAGTGACTGAGACGCAGAGTTTTGCTCCTCCTCCTCCTCCTCACTCCAGGCCCCCTCAGGCTCCTAGGGCTCGGAAGCGACCGGAGACCCTGGAGCGAGGGGCCCAGTGGACCGACGGGGACCGTCACAACGACGACCACGAGGTTGCGTGTAGCAAGAGGGCCCGAGAGGCTCTCGAACGTAGGGCCTGCGAGCAGCTAGGTGAGACGCTTGCCACCGAGGGACCTTTCGACCGAGGGCGTCGGGCCAAGACGGCGTTCATGGAAGTTTTCTCCCCGCACCGTAAGGCCCCTGAGGTGGCCAGGCGTGGGGCCCCAGTGGCCTCGGATCCCAGCTGGGATCTCAAGACCGGGTGGGATGCGTCTAAGAAGTCAGAAGTTCGTCGCCTCTGGAGGCGCATTAGGGAAGAGCAGCCCGAGACCATATGGCTGTGCTCGGAATGTCGGGTGTTCTCTGCGATCAATCGTTTAAATCGTCATCGGGTCGATCCGATCGCGTGGCAGAAATCGGTGACAGCCGGTCTACGCGATCTAACTCTGTGCATGGAGATAGCCCTCTTCCAACACAGTAAGGGGCGGTACTTCATCTTCGAGCATCCCCTATACGCCTCCTCTTGGGACACGCGTGCTGTGCAGCTCGTGCAAGGGCTCGAGGGAGTCAGACGGCTGCGCATCGACATGTGTGCGTTCGGACTTCAAGTAGACAAGAGGGGGCCCAACAAGAAACCAACCGGCCTCCTCTCCAACCACCCCAGGGTGCTCCGGGACCTCGATGGCCACCTATGCACGGGGGGGCACCAGCATGCGTTGCTCGAGGGAGGCCATGTCACCACCAAGGCCAGCAGGTACCCCCCAGCCTTAGTTAGGAAGGTCGCCCGAGCCGTGTCCGAGCAGTGGAGTGGGGCGGGCAACCGAGGGCCCTCCACCTGGGCGGAGCTGGCGGAAGATGCCTTCCCGGAGGATGATCTGGGTGATGCGGAGGTCGGATCGGAAGTAAGCGACGAGGAGGGACTCGACGAGCCAGAGACCAGACCAGCCCCACGTGAGAGGAAGACCGTCCCAGAACCAGAGCCCTCCGAGGAGGAGAAGCGTCTGGTCTTCAAACTCCATGTGAACATGGGACATCCGGAGAATCGGAAGTTCCTGCGAGTCCTCAGAGCGGGTGGAGTCAAGAGACATGTTCTCACATGGGTGCGTGATCTTTTCAGATGTTCAGAGTGTGCCGAGAGGTCGAGAAGCGGCACTCATCGCCGAGTTGCCCTCCCCAGGACGTTCCGTTTTAATCACATCGTGGGGGTGGATCTCTTCTGGGTGGACTTCCAGGGAGGCACTCACGGGTTTCTCAACATCGTCGATCACGGTTCCAACCTCCAAGTTTGCGCCAGGGTAGCCGACGCTCGTGCGGCAACCGTGTGGCGAGCTCTTGTCCTGGCCTGGATTCGACCTTTCGGGGCCCCACACTATCTTATCTCGGACGGGGGCTCGGAGTTTGCTGGGAGGTTTGCGAGAGGAACCGAGCAGTGGGGTGTCTATCACCATGTCTGCGATGCCGACTCACCGTGGCAAAACGGCCGTGTCGAACGTCACGGGGGTTGGGTTAAGGACCGACTTAAGGCCGAGATCGAGTCGGGATCGGCTCTCCCCGCCACGCTGGACGAGCTCGACGAGCTGGTGTCGGAACTGGTCGCCCACAAAAACCGTTTCTGGCATCGTGGAGGGTTCTCCCCCCTCCAGCTGGTTTTCGGAGAGAACCCTAGGCTTCCCCACGACCTGCTGTCCGACGACAGTAGGGGACTCCCAGGATGGCAAGATGTGGTGCGCTCCCCTATGGAGCAGGACGAGGCTGGTGCGGAGTTTGCTAGATCCCAGAAGATTCGAGATGCTGCGCGTCGTCTTGCCATCGAGGTGACCTCTCGGGATCAGGTCAGCCGAGCCTCCCGGGCCAGGACTGCGACGACCAGGACCTTCTCGCCGGGCCAGTGGGTGTTTGTGTGGAGGCACATGTCTCGTACTTCCTCCAGGGCCGATTCCCTGGGACGACGCCGGGATGGTTGGGCTGGTCCGGGCGTCGTGGTCCTCCATGAAGCCGGGACTGTTTGGGTTGCCGTCCGAGCGCGCCTTTGGAAGTGTTCGCCAGAGCAGATACGTCTGGCGAGTTCGGACGAGGAGTACGGATTGCAGCTTTCTCAGGATCCCAGGTGGCAGGAGTTATTGCAGCAAGCCAGGACTCGTCGGGCCTCGGCCGTGGACGTCCAACGAGAGGGAGCCCCGCCAGAGGACGCCTGGGACCGACCTCTGGGCCAAGAAGAGGATTCGGCCCCTCGTGTTGCGGGCCCTCCGGGCCCCGAGCCAGGTGGGCCAGAGGCCCCGGTCCGTCGTGAGAGCCCCTCGGTCCCGGGGCCCCCGTCGGGCACGATTCGGGCGGCTGCTTCCAGGGCCTTTCGGGCTGGGTCCGAGTTGGGGCAGGAGTCTCACGCAGGTTCTGATGTCGCGCAGGCTGGCAGCATCCGCACCAGGCTTCCATCGATTGCCGAGAGCGAACCATCGACGGGAGATTTGTCCAGAGAAGTGACGCCAGGGAGAGAGGAAGGAAATCCCGGTCCCTCTACTGACGCTCCTGCTCCTTTGTCTTCCCCTCTCCCGCCTGTCGCCCCTCCTTCCACTGTTTCCCCTCTTTCGCCTCCCCCTGAACCTCCTCAGGCCACGGCGGGCTCGGCACCTCGGCCCCGAAGGGTGCTGACTCAGCCGGAGGACACGCCTTGGTGCATCCGCGCCCGGGCCGAGGCAGCCCGAGCATCCAGCTCGCCGCCAGAGTTCAAGCCGGCGAAGCTGGAGTCAGCCGACCCGTCGTCCTCGTCTCCGTCCGCCCCTCCGGTCTCCAGTGGTAGTGGTGGTCCTCCTCTCTCTCCTCCTCCGGGCCTCCCCGCTCCGTCTCCTACCCCAGGGCCGGGGCCCGGGACCAGGATCACTGCCGGCTCCGAGCCGCGCGTGTCAGTTGCCGATAAAGTCCAGGAGATCGAGGCCGGACGGGCTCGTGCCCGGTCACGCTCTCCCATGAGAGATGAGAGTTTTTCCGAAGGAGTGTTTTGGGTGGTTCCCGGGGCCGACGGCGTCGCCACCGTCCCAGCTGAGCAGCAGGAGCCGACGAGAGCCGAGGAGCATGACGGCGGCATCTTCGCCGCGAGCCGAGGCGGCGAGGTCTCGCTGAGAAATCTTTCTCCGGCCGACCGGGCCAAGTTTGAAGTGTCCGATGCTAAGGAGTGGGAGGCCATGAAGGCGACAGGTGCGGTAGAGGTGGTGGCCCCAAGCAAGGCACGAGTCATCCGTCGCGAGCAGCCAGACCGCATCATCTCGAGCCGGATGGTCCGCCGCTGGAAGCCCCAGGAGGGCACCTTCGCCGCCCCCGACGCCAAGTCGAGGTGATGCGTCCACGGGCATAAGGACCCTGACTCCGGAGCCCTCGAAATATATGCCCCCACTCCTCAGACGTCGTCAATCATGATGTTCATCCAGATAGCCATGAGCCTGGGTCTTCTATGTGATATCGCCGATGTCAAGAATGCTTTCTGCCAATCGGATAGAATGCATCGAGCACAGGGCGAGATCTACGTAGAGCCCTGTGAGGGGATCGTGCTAGAGCCCGGATCCCTGATTAGGCTGTTGGTCAATGTCTATGGTTTGAACGATGCCCCTATGGCCTGGAGGCGTACCGTTGTCAAGTATTTGGAGGCCCATGGGTTTGTGAGGTCCCTGCTGGAGCCCTGCTGGTGGATGCGCTACGATGACAAGGGGCGCATCGCCAACATGATACTGCTGGAAGTAGATGACTTCTTCATCGGGAGCTCAGACCAGGTCTCCCGGGACTGGATTAGGGGGGTTCTGGAGTCCAGGTTCAAATTCGGGAAGTATCGGGATTGCCAGGCGGGCACGGTAGACTTTGCAGGCCGAAGGATCACCGTCGCCCCAGATAAGGCAGTGATCGACATGGAGAAGTACATTTCAGAAGAGATCCGCCCTCTGTCCATGTCCAAGGGGCGCCTGGCTCGCAAGGACTCCCCCCTGGAGCCTCAGGAGTTCAAGGCACTGCGGTCGCTCGTATACAAGTTCAATTGGTTGGGCCGTGAGGTCCGACCCGAAGCCGCAGGTGTAGCCAGCATCCTGGCCAGCAAGCTGAACCAGGCCAGGACCGGGGATGTGATCACGGCCAACAAGTTGGCTCGCCATCTGCGCTCTACGGCTTCCAGGGGACTCACTGTGTGGCGACTCGACCCAGACAGGATGGCCTTTTTGTCTTTCTCGGACGCCGGTGGCATTGGCTCCACCGACGGCCTGGATGACGAGCGTGGGCTGCCGGTCGATCCCACACAGGGAGCTTGGATGGTCCTGGCGGCCGATCGATCTGTGTTGGACAACCGTGCAGTCCGGGCTTCGATTCTAGGTTGGAGGTCGTCCAAGCTAAGACGAAAGGTGCCATCCACACTGCTGGCGGGAGATACGCAGGCTTTATCCGCAGCAGTTGCAGAAGTAGAGTTTTTACAGATCATGTATCGGGATGTGGTCTTCCACGATGTGGACGCTCCCGATTGTCGTCGAGCCTCCGGACCATTTACAACCGTGCTGCGACGAGACTGCTCTCTCGGATCTCGTGAGAAGCAGGTGCATGTGGTCGACGCCAAGTCGATCTACGATACGATGCAGAAAGAGGGCAATGCATGCGCGCGGGACCGGCGCACGGCCATTGACCTCGCCATCATCTGTGAGTCCCTGGAGCGAGCTCGTGGCCATGTTCGCTGGATCCCACACGGGCGGATGCCAGTGGACGCTCTCACCAAGGAGGACGTCACGAAGTGCAATGCCGCTTTGTTCGATTTAATGTCCCATGGCCGCCTGATTTTAGTCGACGAGAGCTCAGAGGTGGCGAGACGCCGCTCCGAGCCGCAGCTCAAGAGTCGATCACAAGCAGCTTCGAGAGAAGAACTCGCTCGGGAGTCTCAGCCCACATGGATCCAGTTCCTGTCGGGGAGTTCTGCCGGTGGTGGTAGTAGTGGTGGTGTCGGTCCTCCTCCCCCCTCCTCTCTCTCCTCAGCTGAATCATCTATGCGCAGTTTGCCCTTGCCATCTCCGCTCTTCCAGTAATAATTTTCTCGTGTACAGTTTCTGTCCTTTCTTATCCCCTCTCCGTTCAAGTAGAGAAGGGGGCCGTTCCAGCGCAGGAACGGATAGTTGCTTTTAGTTGAGCCCAAGAGGGTGCTAAACCTAGGAGAAGTCGGACGGGTGTGACTGATCTCCAGAATTTACGTATTAGGTTTAGCATTTGAGATCTTTACCTTGGTAGTCCTACCGAGTTGCAGCGTGTGCTCGGTGTACTGTTACCCTCTCTGGCTCAAGCCCAAAAACGTTCATCCAATCCTGTGCTGCCACAGGGGGGTGAACATCCCCCCCCCCACCCCTCCCTGCGTCTGGACGGGCTCCCCCGCGAGGTGTCAGAGGGTCCGTGTTGGTCCAAGATGGTTCCAAGAGGGCTTCCGAGCGCAAGATGGCTTCCAACATGGCCCAAGACAGTGGTAGATGGGCCAAGATCGCCTCCGACACACGTCCAAGAGGCCTCAAGACGACCCCAAGACGGTTGCAGGTGCCCTCCGAGGCTTCCGACGACCCCCCAAAAATGCCAAACTCATTCAAAAACCTAAGGACAATCAATGTGTTGTGCCTTCTCGCTATTTCGCCTCCGATGGGCTCTTCAAGCCTCAAAATGGCCCAATGACGTCCCAAGATATCCCCAAGAGGGGTCCGAGAGGGCCCCAAAACGGCCCCAAGAGCGCTCCAAGAGCGGACCAAGAGGGCCCCAAAACTGCATGTTGAGCCTCCGAGGGGGGGGGGCCAGGAATTAAGGACCCCCCTCTTTTTTAGCGAAAGGGTCCAAGACGGCCCCACGAGGCCCCTCAGGCATCTCACAAGAGCCACAAGAAGGCACCCAGACCCCCCAGAAGAGCCCCCCAAAGGCCCGAACACGCCCCCAAAGAGCCCTAAGGAAAGGCCCTAAGAGGACCTCAGGAGAGCCCCAAGAAAGAGCCCCAGGAGGCCCCAAGAGGGGCCCAAGATAATACCAAGAGGGCCCCAAGATGCCTCCCAGTTTCGGAACGCACGATAGTTTAATCTGCAAATCAGTCCAACAGACATTGCAAGTCATCGAAACACCCCTCGCCCATCATCGAAGCACCATCGTAGCTTGCATCGGTTTCCATCTTAAACTCCAATGCGGGAAGCTATGTGTGATGCTTGTTTTCTCGAAGACGGCTGCGCGACTGCATGCGTCCTGCCGCCCCTGATTCACCAACTCCCCTGCTGATCGTTTCTGGATGGGCTGGTGGCGATACTTGTTTTTGTGATCGCGACCGCGAGCGGGCACCCGCGCGGCGTCGTGAGGTCGAGCGAAGACCGTAAGCCGGTGGGCACAGCGCAACTGTCGCCGGCGAGACGCGGAAAAAGCAAGGGGCCACTACGAGGAGGCTGCGCTAGCGAGCGGCGTCGTAAGGTCGTGCGGAAAAAGAAGGGGCCGCTACGCCGAGCCAGCCCTACACGGCACCGCGCACCGCGGGCGAAGCAGGAGGGGGCGAAACGACGAAGAAAGCGAAGAGCAAGAGAGAGCGACAACGGAAGGCTGGTGGGGATACGCGAGGCGTCAAGCATTATTTTTCGAAAGGGTGCCTTCATTTCAAAATGGAGCTCTCGCTCGAGACATCCTCGCGCTTGTATGACCCGAAGTTCCAAATGGTGCAACACTTCCACGGATGGAACGCCGACCCTTTCCAAAACTGAGCTGTCACTGGACACCTGCTTGAATCATCCTACCTCTTCGCGTTTCTCCCAGCTTGAAGGATGGCGGGCGAATCCTTTGAAAAACTAGGTCTCGCACGAGGCCCACTGGGCGCTTGTCATTCAAGGGGGTCGCTTCTCACAAGGGAAGGGAATATACTTTTGGGGATCTGTGCGAAGGGGATTTGGGATGGGAGGGCGTGTTGGAGCAACATGGTTCATGCATCCTGGATTTACTCTGATCATCCCCCCTCTCCTCCCACTTAAGACTATCCTTCTGCTCCTCGTCCACCTGCCCCCCTCCTCCGCGTAGCGCGGGGGCTCCTCATGCCGACCTTGCGCATCGACATCATTATGCAGCCGCCGAGGAACTGCGTTGCGCGGCGTCAGGGCAGGAGGCATTGAAGGATAAGGACGAAGACTGGGAGACTGAT
The DNA here is from genome assembly GCA_963575745.1 of Prorocentrum cordatum. Taxonomy (NCBI): domain Eukaryota; class Dinophyceae; order Prorocentrales; family Prorocentraceae; genus Prorocentrum; species Prorocentrum cordatum. The sequence continues at coordinate 205,437 of CAUYUJ010000270.1, forward strand.
GATGATGATGATGCGCCCGCCGGAGTGTCCCGATAAGAGGGGAGGTGGGTGAGGAGGACGACGAGGAAGACGAAGAAGAAGAGGGCGAGGAGGAAGAGGATAAACTAGCAGGAAGTGAAACAGGACGAGGAAAGCGAGAACGAGAAGGAGAACGAGGACGACGAGGCCGACGGTGAGGGGAAGAAGGAGGAGGAAAGAGGGACGACAGTGAGGAGGTGGAGGAGCCAGAAAAAGAGGGTGGGCACAGGCACGGAGGACACGGAACGGGCGGGGCAAGTGCGCCGAGGCGTTCCCTGGCCAAACTCCATCAGGTCTCCAGAGGGCGGAAGGAGGCCAAAGATGCTCAAGGAAACGAGTTCCTCGATCTTTCGGGGGTCCCAAGACCGTGTGGTGAGAGACCGCGCGGCAACTTCGAAATCCCAAAGGATTTCACCGCACGGTCCGTCACTTCACAGTGTTGGGACCCTGGCGGCCCCAATCGACCGTTACATCCGCGGAGAACGACTCGACTCGCAAAATCATGCGGTGACCACGGATACCACCGACTCACCACACGGCAAGGTCACCATTCCCTTCGGGGGGCCCCGAATCTTTGGGTCTCGGTGGCGGGAGCAGGCCGAGAACGCGATCCTCGATCATCTAGCCTTGACCCGCGATCCTCGGTCCAGAGGCCTCGATCCTCGATCACCCTTGGTCCTTCTGGGTCTGACGAAAAAGGGGGCTAATAGAGGGGGGGTTGGCGAATCAACTCACGTAGCTGTTTTTTTCTGGCGCCTCCTGGCACCGGGAGGCGCCAGTGTTGAAGGAAGGCGCCCGACGGCAGGGCGGAAACCAGCTGCACGCAGCAGACTTCGTTGCCCCTGCCCCTGTCCGTCATTAGTGGGAGCCCAAGTGATCCTCGTCGCCTGGCTGTTCGGTCACTACTCGGGCCTGGGGCAGCCATTTGGGGCGATACGGACACCCGAAGAACGCTCTCGACAAGGCGCAGCCGCTGGAAGGCACCCCGAAGCTGGAGGACCGCCGAGAACCGGCGAAACCGTCCGAAGACACCCGTCGTCCGAAACTGTTTCCTTCAGCCCGTGTGTGCAACTCCCGGGGAGCGATTCCTCGGCCCGTGAGCAGCCAGCCTGGCTGCCACCGCAACGGCAAGGAGGGCGAGGACCGCACGGCCGGGCCTGCACGCTTGGCGGCCGCGGGCGGGCGGGCCGCCCGCGGGCCTCGTGCAGCTCGGGGTTGGCGCCGCCGCCCGCAACGCCGTCGAGGTCGAGGCCCTCCTGCCGGCAGCTTTGTCGACGTCGTCGCGGTGCCGCTGCCCACCCGCGCCGTCGCCACCGCTGCCCGAAGTCGCCACCGCTGCCGCCTCGCGGCGGCGGCCCTCAGAGGGCGGGGTGCCGATGCCCAGGCGGCCCTCGGCAACACGCGCGTGCGGCCGCTGCCACGGCGACCGCGGCGGCAGCGGCGGCGACTGCGGCGACGATGGCGACGACCGCCGCCCCCTCGGGAGAGCATGGCCTCCTCGGAAGAGCAGGATCGATTCTCGAGGCTCGAGGTTGTTGACTGTCTCTGCCAAGGGACGTGCCCCGCTCGGCGGCTCGCATGCAATGAGATGGCGGAAATGAGCTCACTGAACACAAACAATGCCCAAGGACGGTCCCAACCAACTGGGCAAAACGGCAACGCGGATTGTTTCTGCGTCCCTTCTAGGTTCTCCCGCGGGCCTCCAGAGGTCCCCCGGGGACCTCCTGAGGCCCCTGGTGACCTTTGGAAACCTCCAGAGAACTCTGGATTCTCTGGAGGCAGTCGTCGCAGCCGCCGTCGACGTCGTCGTCGAGGCTCGAGTGTCGAGTTTAGGGGAAGTTGTGGGGCCCCTTCGGGCATCCAGGAGACATCTCGTCGCCACAGCTAGATTCGCCTCGGAATCCTGGCGAACAAGCACCCCAAGAGAGGCCCGTGAGTCGTCGTGGTCGTCGTGGTCGTGGTCGTGGTCGTGGTCGTGATCGCAGGCGTAGGCGTAGGCGTGGTCGTGGTCGTGGTGGTGGTCGTGGTCGTGGTCGTGGTCGTGGTCGTGGTCGTAGGCGTAGGCGTGATCGTGGTCGTGGCTGTCGTCGTCGTCGTAGTCGTCGTCGTCGTCGGCGGCAACGTCATCGTCGTCGTCGTCCTCGTCCTCTTCCAGCAGGAGAAAAAAAGGTGTAAGGACGAGGAGGAGGTGGGAGGAGGGGGACTGGGTGATTCGAGAGGGTTCGGCGGGCCAGAACGGGTTCTACGAGGTTCGAAGGGAGAGGAGGCAGAAGGGGGAGAGGGAGAAAGAAGAAGGGTTAGGGGCAGGAGGAGGACGAAGGCAGAGAGAGAGGAAGGAGGGAGGAAGGCAAATGGGAGGGACGGGGATCTCTCTTTGCGAGGGGAGTTTGTGTGAGTTGTCGATCAGTTCCTGGGAGCTCTGCAGTCGGCTGGGTGGCAGCCCGCAAAACAAGGCTGCGATTTCATTTACGTTGATTGGTCGGTCACCTGCGCACACTCGGACAACCTCGAGCGCAGGAGGGCACGATCCAACAACGACGGGCTGGCCGCGTCGTGCGCTGTGGGCGTCAAGCGGAACCGCTATCCCCCCTCAGGAGGCGGGTTGGTCCCGGCCGTCTTGGAGTCGGGAGGGCTACGGCGCAGACCTGCCCGAGGCGGACCGGTCGGCTGTCATCGCCACCGCGTGGCGCCGCATCCAACGTACGCTGGTCGTGGGGAATGCGGAGATGATCCTTAGCGCCTGCTAGGCGCCCGCGGCGCAGGCCAGCGCGTCGACGGGGATGTGGCCGCAGGGCGCCGCCGGCTCGACGCCATCGGCGGCACCCACCCGAGCAGTAGCTCCGGGCCTTGCGGAAGGCAATCACCGTCGGCCACTCCGCGACAGGCGGCGCTATCAGTGTCGCCCTCGGCGGCGACCAACAGGGCCAGGACAATCACCAGCGCGACCACCAGCGGCGAGAACACCCCTGACACGGCCACCACTTCGTCCACCAGGGCCATCACGACAGCCGCCACGACCACCACAACCACAGCTACCACCACGACCACCACCGCAGCGACAGCATCACGACACCCACTGCCTACACTACCAAGACGTCCACGGCGATCCGACGACCGCCCCCCGCCTCTCCCCTTCCCCCCGCCTCCTCCCTCCCCCCTGCCTGGCCGCCCTTGCATGCTGCTCCAGGTCTGTTGTCTCCAGTGGGAATCGTAATTTGCATGCGTTTCTCATCGCATAGTTTAGTTAATCATGTCGCGTGTTTCGTGGCTAGGGACCTGGGCCGGGACCATAACCTCAATGCCCGGGGGTCCCCCTTGGTGACGGGGTGGGGACCCACTCGGGTGCCCCCAGGCCCTTTTCAGAGTGGAGGAGGAGGAGGAGGAGGAGGAGGAGGAGGATGAGGAGGAGGAGGAGGAGGAAGAGGAGGACTCGTGAGGAGGAGAGGAGAAAGGAGGACTCGAGAACGGCCTGGAGCGGCCAGCTGCCCCGTCCGGCAGGCTGCCCTGGCTGGACGGCCGCGCGCAGTCACTGCCCGGCCAGGTTCTCCCTGCCTGCTCTCCCTCCCCTCCCCTCCCCCTTCCCTCCCCTCACTCTCGTGCCATGGCATGGCACCTCGCGCAGCGGAAGAAGGGGCTCCCCGGAGGGGTCGCGCGCTCCGCGCCCAAGAGAACTTGGATGCCTTCTTCAAGAACCCCCCCAAGAAGGAGAAGGAGAAGGAGAAGGAGAAGGAGAAGGAGAAGGAGAAGGAGAAGGAGTAGAAACGCCGACCAGCATGGACGTGCCCGTGCGGCACTGCAGATTGGCCGTCTCGGAACTCGTGCCGCAGTTGTGGCCAGGCGCATCGTGCAGGAGGCGCTGGAGGCGGCTGCAGCACGGGGCGAGGGGGGGTCAGCTCCCCCAGACCACCGGGGAGCCGGCAGGCTGCCAGCGCCCAAGGTGGGCGCCGCCGCGGCCGAAGGCAAGGCCACCGCCGGCGACTGCGGCGAGCATACGCGCCACGGCCCAAAGTCCTCCAAGAAGTTCCCACACTGGCCCAAGAGTTCCCCAAGACGGCCCGAGACGCCTCCGAGGCAGGCAAAGGAACACCCAACACAGCTCCGAGAGGGTGCCCAGACGGGGGACCCGAACGGACATCTCCTCGTCCTCCTACTGCTCCTTCCCCCCCGTCCTCCGTCCTCCCCCTGCCTCTGCTCCCTCTCCTCCTCCTCCTCCTCCTCCTGCTCCTCCTCCTCCTCCTCCTGCTCCTCCTCCTGCTCCACCGCGTCTCCTCCTCCTGCTCCTCCTTCCCTTTCTCGTCGTCGTCGTCGTCGTCAGGGCCAGCAGCACTGGCCGTAAGGCATTCACAATCGGCTTCGGAAGAGTCTCTGAATCTGACAAACTGCCGTTTCGCTCGGGAGATCCTCGACAACTCGGCTTCGGAGGGGACTCTGAATTCAAGAATGGCAGCATCGCTAGGAACATCCTCGACTAATCAGCCTCGGAGGGGACTCCGAATCTCAATCATGACAGTTTCGCTCGAGACATCCTTGACAATCTGGCTCGGAGGGCCAACGTGGCCCCAAGAAACATTGCGACGATTGGTATCGACCATCGTCGAGGCAGCATCCCTGACACCCACTGATTGCAAACTCTGCGTGCAAGCTTCCCCGCTGCGACTCCGTTCTGGGGGCTCACCAAAACATGGTTTTGGAATCAACGTGGCAGCTTCATTGCCGATGTTGCAACATGCGTGACAGGAACGGGATTGGGCGCACATCCGGTGTCGCTCTGGTCGCGGCGCCGTGCTCATTTCCCTTGAGAATTGAACATTTATTCGGGCTTGGCGCGCATTTTTCGCTCGCCTCGTCGACGCGCGAGCAACAAACAACTGTCGCTCTCTCCAAGGCGCCGTGCAGATTAAGCCTGAAAGTAGCGGTCCTGCATCGGCGGGACGCATCTTTTTCAGCGCGGCGCATGAGTCGCCTTCGACGTGCTCATCGGAAATTTAGCCGCCCGAGAGAATGCTAACTGGTGCTCTCGCCGCAGCGTCGCGCAAGAACTTTCTGAAGATCCGTTCCCGCCCGTGCGCGGCCCGCGCTCTGTTTATACCTCGCTAAGCCGTCGGACGCGGGACCGCGCGCGAGCACCTTCCGTTCGCTAGGTGGGAACGCATGTCACGCCTAATGTCACGTTGTGCCCCCATCGATTCTGATATTATGGGGGGGAGAGTGAGACAGGGCGGGGCTTGCTGTCTCGTTCGCCCTGGCTAACTCGACCTTACCTGTAGGCTCTTGAAACTCGCCAGTCCACAGTGAATCGACCCAGTTCGGATTCGAGTCGAAGGGAAGCCCCCTCCTGATCTTAGGGCTGCCTTGAAGCCACGCAGGCTGGCCTCGAGCCAAATCGTCCAGTAGCAACAGCCCGGCAAAAAGGCTGCGGCGATAGCGCTGGGCGACGAGCGGTCCAACTGCTTCTCCAGGCCCGCCAGCCGCTCCTGCGAAGCTGGGGGAGGGAAGGGGGGGGGGGGGGGGCACCGGCGAGCGAAAGGGCCCTCCCTACTCTACCTCCTCGCCCCCCTCCTCCAGCTTCTCCCATCCTCCATCCTCGCTCCTCCCCTCCCCCCTCCTGACCTCTCCGCTCGCCTCCCCTCCCCGCTCCCCCTATGCTCCTCTCATCCTCATGATTATCCACATCCAACATCCCCCCTCCCCGCTCAACTTCCCTCCCTCTGCTGCCCTCTCGGCCCTCCTCCCCCCACATCATGCTCCCTCCCTCCCTCCTTCCTCAAGAAGAGGCGTTCGAATGTTTACGCAGCGTTTTACATCATGTCCCCAGCTCCTGATACATTCGCGTGATATCAGAAGCTTGAATTTCGGAAATATCCAACAAGGTGAGAAGGAGGAGGAGGAGGAGGAAATGAAAAAGAATGGAAGAAGGGGGGGCGGATTTGATGGACTTCGCACTTCGAGGGCCTCTTGGGGGCCACCTGTCGCCACGGCCGGACTCACCTCGAAAGCCTTGCTAGAACGCGCTCCAGGACAGGGTCCCGGGCCCAGAGATCGACTTTGAGGGAGGAGGCTCGGAAGCCGATGCTGGGAGCCTTCGTAAGAACGCCTATAAACTCTTGAGCACCCTTAGGGGCGACTGAACTGGACTAGCCCAGAGTTCGCTGGGGGCTCAGCTGGATTTCGCGGGATTCAACTGAATTCTGCCAGACCGAGCGGGAGTAGGCCGCACTTCGACCAAGTATGTACCAGCGTCGATGCTGAATGATTAGGAAAGATTTCGACCAAGGATGTGCCAGCGCCGATGCTGAGTGCTACCTCTTAGGCGTTGCATCCTTAAGGATGGGGGGAAGGAGTCCCATGCCTCTTCTCGTCTTGAACACATCGAGCAAGCGAGCTAGCCTTGCACCAGACGGCGCGCGAGCAATCTGAAACAGATCGCCGCGGCGCAGACTTGCGGCGCTGCCTAGTGTTGTTCGGACGTCATGATTGCACAGCCAACTCCCATGATCAGCGAAGCCCCATGGGACATGAGATCAGCGCGGGGCATAGGACCAGCGCGGCCGGCGGTGACAGGCCTGGGCTGCACCGTTGCCGAAACCTCTTGCGAGCAGCGCTGCGGCGAGGCGCAGCGCTCCTGGGCGGCGCCGGTCACAGGCACGAGGAACGCGCGGGCGCCGAGGCCCCAGAAGCCGAGATGTTGTACAATCATCGTGCTTCCATCAGGACTGCGGAATTAGGATCGAGGGGGTTTTCTGGCCACGGCGAGCCCCAACCACGAATAGGCTCCCCGGCCTAGATCGAAGGAACGGCCCGAGCGCCAGTCCTTCCTGAGCCCAAGGTGGTCCATATTCTAGTGTACTGGCAATGCTGCTATGATGCTTGTTGTCTCTGGCCCCCTTTGCTCTGGGCTCCACGGACCTCTAACTCTGGTTTACCGAGGAGGGGGGCGACAGAGAGGGGGTGCACATTGGGCACGTGCGCGTACGAAGGGGGTGGGGGGGGCCCGGGAACGCATTGAGAGAGGGAGTTTTTTTTTGGGGGGGGGGGAGACCGACCTCTTGGACGACCCCGACTGACGACCACTTTATCCCGAGCCGCTGGCCACTCGGAGCCCGCGGAGGCAGCTTGGGAGGGCCCTTTAGGGCCCCTGCCGGGCCACTACCCTGAGATCCTGGATCCCCCTACGCGTAGTCATTGCCCCCAGTGCCGGCCGCCCGACCATCGGGCACCAGTCTGTCATCCCTGCTGCCAGAGAGTGGCGAGAGAGCTTCGGCACGATCTGTGCGAGTCGCCGGAGAGCTGGGCCATGCACCTCGAGGTCGACCCCCAGCCTCTCCTGGGGCGCGCTCTGCCCAGGAGTTGGGAGAACGCTTCTGGAGACGCAGAAGGGATCACGGCCTCAAAATGCTCCCGTCTCCCTTCTCCTCCCCCCCCCTCCTCCTCCTCCTCCTCCTCCTCCTCCTCCTCCTCCTCCTCCTCCTCCTCCTCCTCCTCCTCCTCCACCTCCGCCTCGTCCTCCTCCTCTCTCTCCTCCTCCTCCCCCCTCCTCCTCCTCCTCCTCCTCCTCCTCCTCCTCCTCCCTCCTCCTCCTCCTCCTCCTCCTCCTCCTCCCTGGGCTGTGAAAGGCTGGGCTCCTTCAGCTGGGGGTCCTGGGCCTGAGGATTTCTGAACGGACCAGGCCGTGGCCATGAGGGTGCCCCTGGATGCCCAGAAAGGCCCACGCCAACAGACAAACCAAATCCTCGATCCTGATTCCTGGACTGTCCACGGCCGTGCGGGCACCTTCAGCTGGGGGTCAACGTCGTCGCCCTTCTTGGCGAGCAGCGCCTGCCCGCGCCGCCCGCCAGCTGCGCCCAGGGGGCCGGCGGTGCGGGCGAGCCATCGGTGAGCCTTCGGCAGGCCCTCGGCGGGCCCTCGGGTCTTCGCCGGCCTTCGGCGAGTCATCGGCGGGCCGCATCGGCGCCCGCTTCGCCAGCGCGGTGGGCAGCAACAATGGCGACGGGGCGCGGGAGGGAGGGCAGACGGGGCGGAGGAAGGGGGGGGGAGGGGAAGAGTCGGAGGAGGAGGCGGGGCGGGAGGAGAGGTGAATGAGCCAGAGGAGTGGAGGAAGCTGGCGGAGGGACCGAGGCAGGAGGGGGCAAGGGGAGGAACAAGGGAAGGACCAGGAGGAGGACGACGACGACGACGACGAAGACGAGTAGGAGGGAGGGAAGGAGGGAGGGAGCGCGATGCGATCCTCCTGCATCTGTAGCTTTGGCATTCGAGTCCCATGCGATCCTCCTCACTCTCCGCCATCCTCCCTCCGCCCGTCACCATCCACTCTCGACAGCTGGAATTCTTGATCGACTTGCTGGCACAGAAGGTCTAGATTAAATTATATGTTCGTCCTGGGAACCTTCCTGGAGCCACTCGCCCCGCTCATGCGTCAATGCTACGTCGAACGTCAATCGACTTGAGTCGATATTGACTCGAAATACAATCGAACCGATCGGCTGGGTGGATCCTACCAGGATCCCCCGAAACGAGCATCTAAACAGAGAGTCCCGGAGAACGTTTTCGTTCGTGGCCAGAACGGGCGGTATGGGAAGCAAGAGGGGGGCCTAACGTGACGCTTCCCACCCCCGCGGTGTTCCCCTGGGACCACCGCAGCGCCTTGCGCGCACCTGACCCTCGCAGCAAGGGTTCGGTCGCAGCGCCTTCCCGCACCACAGTATGCCCGCGAGCACCACGCGCGATTGAAACCACCGCACGGCGAGACGAGGGAAAACATAACCTGCCAGAACCACAGCAGCTTTGCGAACGCAGCAGTGTACGAAACGGTATGTCAGACCCTGATACAATGAAAATGCGCGAGTAAAACAACCTACAAGCACGTGCCGCCGCAGAACGCTAGCGTCATAACAAAACCTCAACTACCGACAGCCCGCGAGCACTGCAATACGACAGCGAGCACGACGACGACGACCACGACGACGGCGACGAACGAGACGAAAAACCACGGGGACGACGAAAACCACGACGACGACGACAAAAACATTCGCGAAGACAACGAACTCGACGAGGACGAGGACAACGACAACGACAACGACAACAACAATAAGAGAAACATCAGTAGCAACAACAGCAACACCGACGACAGCAATAACAACAACAACATCAGCAACAACAACAACAACAACAACAACATCAGCACCAACAACCACATTAAGACTGATCGCTCTTATCTGAGCGCGTGCCATTCAACACGTAAATTGTTGTCGCTTCGCGAATCCCCACCAGCCCATCCAGAAACGATGCCCAGAGGAATTGCCTCGATCAGAGAAGTGGGCAGCACACAGAGGAAGCCATTATGAGACATCTTGGGATATCTTGAGCCATCTTGGAGGTCATTTTGGGCTCTCCCAGACGCTCTTGGAGTCATCTTAATCCGTGCCCCCCCCCAAGAGGCCTCCATGTGGCTAAAACCTGTGTAGAATCAATGATTAGGCATTCTCGCCGAGGCCTCTTGGAGCATCTTGGGTGCATCTGGGGGGGCTCTTGGGGCCTCTTGGGGGTCTCTTGGGGGCCTCCGGGGGGCCTCTTGGGGGCCTCTTGGGGCCATTTTGGGGCCATCTTGGGACCTCTTGGGGCTTCCTGGGCGCTTCTTGGGGCCATCTTGGAGGAGATCGATCAAACAAGAGGGGGGGGTTAATTAGCGTCCCCCCTCGGAAGCCCCTAAAATCGCCTCTTGGACCCCTCTTGGAACGCTCTTGGAGTGCTCTTGGGCGCTCTTGGGGCCGTCTTGGGGCTCTTTTGGGGCTCTCTTGGGGCCCTCTTGGGCCATCTTGGAACCATCTCCAGGCCTCGGATGGCCATCGGAAGCGAAAAGGCGAGAAAGCAAAAATCATTGATTTTCCTTAGGTTTTGGGACGATTTTGGCCTCTTCGGGGCCTCCTTGGGGAGCTGTTTGGCCACTTGGAGTTATCTTGGGGCCGTCTTTGGGCTTCTTGGAACCATCTTAGGAGCCATCTCGAGCGATCTTGCGCTATCTTGAGCCATCTTGGAGCTCATCTTGGGTTCTCTGAGGCGCTCTTGGAGCCGTCTTGGGCCATCTGGGACGCTCTAACTACCCGCGGCCCCCCCCGTCCAGGTCCAGGGGAGGGGGTAGGGGGAGGGGTAAACCCCTCCCCAAGGGGGAAGAGGGAGGGGTGGAAGAGGATCTGCTCTAGACCACCTACGCCCAGAGGGCTGGTGGGATTCCAAACCCTCGATACCCGCCATCTTCCCTTTCGTCTTCGTCTTCGCCCCTGCAACCATTATTTCATGCAACCCCTTACGACAGAGGACGAGAGAACGGATGGAAGAAAGGGACAAGGGGGAGGGAGAAGGATTGAGCACGAGAGAGGCAGTAGCAGGAGGGGGGCCAGGAGCAGAAAACATGTGGCAGAACTTGACGGGCAGATCGGGCGGGTAGACCCTAACAGGCGGGCTCAGGCGGCCAGGTCGAGCAGGCGGGTTGCTGAAGAGTGCGTCCTGCATGAGTCGCGAGTCTCGAGCCACAACGCGACTCCAAAGTAAACCGCGAGATAGGAGAGAGAGCGCCCGTGGCGCACTCCCAAAAGGGGTGGGGTCCCCCCTCAAAGTTATCCCCCTCCCTCGTTAGACCTGCCCTGCCGGAAGCCCCCCCCACCCCCCCTCTTTTCGTCCCGCGCCTCGGAAGCTGCCCCCGCTCCTTTCGCGCTCTTGAAGCTACCCCCCCCGCCCTTTGAACCTCCCCTGCCGGAAGCCCCCCCCTCCCTTTTGGGCTAAAGGGTGGGGGCTTGGAAGCTCCCCGCCCCATTGGCTAAAGGATGGAGCGCCGAAGACGAAAAGAGCGCCGAAAACCAACAGAGCGCCGACAACCAAAGAGCAACCGAAAACCCAAAGGGTACGAAAACCAGAGGGCGTCGAAAACCAAAGAAACGCTGAAAACCGAAAGGGCACCGAAAATCAAAACGGCGCCGAACACCACAGATGTCACGAAAACCAAAGGAGCACCAAAACCCAAAGGAGCGCCGAAAACCAAAGGAGAGCCGAAAACAAAATGCGCGCCGACACATAAAAGGGAGCCGAAACCAAAAAGGAACGCCGAAAACCAAAAGAGCGCCGAAAAGCAAAGGGGCGCCGAGAACCTAACGAACACCGAAAACCAAAGAGGCGCCGAAAACTAAAAAAGGCTTCGAAAACCAGCAGCGCGCCGAAAACCAAAGAGACGCCGAAAACCAAAAGAGCGCCGAAAACCAGTGCAGCGCCGAATACCAAAAGGGCGCCGAAAACCAAAAAGCACTGAAACCTGAAAAAAGCGACACAAACCAAAGAGTCATCGAACTTGAACGGGACGCCGGAAACCAAAGGGGCGCCGAAAACCAAAAGAGCGCCGAAAAGCAAAGGGGCGCCGAGAACCTGACGAACACCGGAATCCAAAGAGGCGCCGAAAACGAAAAAAGGCTTCGAAAACCAGCAGAGCGCCGAAAACCAAAGAGACGCCGAAAACCAAAAGAGCGCCGAAAACCAGTGCAGCGCCGAATACCAAAAGGGCGCCGAAAACCAAAAAGCACTGAAACCTGAAAAAGGCGACAAAAACCAAAGAGTCGTCGAACTTGAACGGGACGCCGGAAACCAAAGGGGCGCCGAAAATCAATAGAGAGCCGACAACCAAAGGGTCGCCAAACACCAAGACGGCACCGAAAACTGAACCACTGCCGGAAACCAAAGGAGCGCCGAAAACCAAAAGGGCACCGAAGACCAAAACAGCGCCAACAAACAAAAAGAGCGTCGAAAACAACAGGACCGTCGAAAACCACAAGGGCACCGAGAACCAAAGCCGCGCCGAATACCAAAAGGGCGCCCAAAACCAAAGGAGCGCCGAAAACCAAGGGGGCGCCGAAAACCAAAAGAATAACGAAAACCAACAAAGCCTCGAACGCAAAAAGGTGCGCCGAAAACCAAAGGAGCACCGACAACCAAGAGCGCGTCGAGCCGAAGGGCGAAACCAAAACGGCGCCGAGAACTAAAGGGGGCGGAAACCGAAAGGGCGCCGAAAACCAAAAGGGCGCCGAAAACCAGAGGAGCGCCGGAACCCAAGAGGGCTCCGAAAACCAACGATGCGCCGAAAAGCATTAAAGGTTGCGCAGCATCCAAAACCAAAGAAGCGCCGAACGCCGCATGAGCGCCGAAAACAAAAGGAGCGCCGAACACCAAAGGAGCGCCGAAAACCAAAGAAGTGCCAAAGGCCCAAAACGCGCCGAAAACCAAAGCGACGTAGAGAACCACAAGTATGCCGCAAACCAACGGGGCGCCGAAAACCAAATAAGAAAAGTAGCTTCGAAGCCCCCTTCAGCCGGGACCTTCCGGGCGGAAAAACCAACAGGAGGGGAGGGGAGGGTCGCCTCGAAGCCCCCCCTGCTTTGGAAAGGGGAGCCCAGGCTTACCCCGGGTCCCGAAAAGCAGGAGAGGGGGCTTCCAAGCCCCCCACCCACTGAGCCAGGGACCCCCCAGCTCAAACATGCTCACAAAAGGGGGGGGTGGTGCGGGGGGAGCTTCGGGAGCCCCCCCCCTCCTTTATCAAGGGAGGGCAGGGGGGGTAGCTTGAAGCTGGGGTCCCCCTTTTAATGAGAAGTGCGCCACGAGCGTGTTCATTCTGAGATAACCAAAGCGAGTGCGTGATTCCTGAGTGTGGAGGCCGCGCGAGAGCGCGATGTGGGAAACAAATGTGAGAAAGTATCGGGCGGGAGCCGTTGTTGCTACTCGGTGGCCAAGGGCCAAATTCTGAGACCCAATACTCCCTGATGAACATCAGGGTGCGAGCACCGGGAAGGGCACTTCACTAGAAAAAAACACCATGTGTCCAGGAAGGAGGGATCAACAATAATCCCACCAGCCCTCTGGGCGTAGGTGGTCTAGAGCAGATCCTCTTCCACCCCTCCCTCTTCCCCCTTGGGGAGGGGTTTACCCCTCCCCCTACCCCCTCCCCTGGACCTGGACGGGGGGGGCCGCGGGTAGTTAGAGCGTCCAAGATGGCCCAAGACGGCTCCAAGAGCGCCTCAGAGAACCCAAGATGAGCTCCAAGATGGCTCAAGATAGCGCAAGATCGCTCACGATGGCTCCTAAGATGGTTCCAAGAAGCCCAAAGACGGCCCCAAGATAACTCCAAGTGGCCAAACAGCTCCCCAAGGAGGCCCCGAAGAGGCCAAAATCGTCCCAAAACCTAAGGAAAATCAATGATTTTTGCTTTCTCGCCTTTTCGCTTCCGATGGCCATCCGAGGCCTGGAGATGGCTCCAAGATGGCCCAAGAGGGCCCCAAGAGAGCCCCAAAAGAGCCCCAAGACGGCCCCAAGAGCGCCCAAGAGCACTCCAAGAGCGTTCCAAGAGGGGTCCAAGAGGCGATTTTAGGGGCTTCCGAGGGGGGACGCTAATTAAACCCCCCCTCTTGTTTGATCGACTCCCTCCAAGATGGCCCCAAAAGCGCCCCGAAGGCTCCCCAGAGCGCCTCAAGAGGGTCCCAAGAGGCGCCCAAGATGCCCCAAGGCGCCCAAAAAGCCCTCCAAGAGGCCCTCAAAAGACCCCCAAGAAGCTCCTTCCCCTCCTCCTCCTCCTCCTCCGATTCTTCCTCCTTCTCCGTCCTCCTCCTCCTCCTCCTCCTCCTCCTCTTCCCCCTCCTCCTCCTCCTCCTCCTCCGACGACGACGACGACGACGACGACTCCTCTTCCATCCTCCCCCTCTCGGGGTCTGTGACAGCTTCCCCCGCCCTTTGTTATTCTGCATGCTCCCCGACTTCCCTGATCACCTCAACTCCCCTGAGCATCGTTTCTGGATGGGCTGGTGGGGATACGCGAAGCGTCAACAATTATTCTTCAATAGTTAGTGAGAGTTCAACAACGGCGACGACGACGACGACGACGAAAACGACGAAACGACGAGGATAACGACGACGACGAACGAGACGAAAAACCACGGGGACGACGAAGATCACGACGACGACGACGACGACGACAACAACAACAACAATGGAGACGACGACAACTCGACAAGGACGACGACGACGACGAACGAGATGGAAAACCACAGGGACGACGAAGGCCATCACGACCACGACGAGCATGAGGAGGACGAAGGGAAGGGGACGAAGAAAACGAATAGGGGACGAGCAGGACGAGCAGGATGACGAGCAGAGGAGTAAGGGCAGGAATGCAACCAGGGACGACGGGGACGGGGGCGAGTGGGAGGACGAGGAGGAAACCAGGACGACGATGACGACGACGATCACGAAGACGACGAAGACGACGAAGACGACGACGGCAGCGACGCCAACCTCGAAACTGTCACAATCCGGACACCCCCAAATGGGAAGGATGTCGTAGGGGCGTCTCGGATACAACAATGGCCACTTTTGCATGCAGAACTTGTATATTTCTGGGCCCGGGGACAGGCGAGGCGGCGCTGGAGACGCCTGTCACCCGCCGCGCCGGCGCCGGCGCCTCTGGCGTCGAGCACCGCAACAAAAGCCTGCGAGCACTACAACGCGCTCGTGAGCGCAACACCATACTGCGCGCGCGACCGCCAGGCGGCCAGAAAAAACAGCATCCTGCCAGTACCACGTAGTGCGAGAGCGCTGCATGTGTACGCATCACCACGTGGGACCCAGCCTGCAAGTGTCACTGCCGAAATAGCCTACGAGCGCCGCAACATATCCACGAGGGCGGGCAACGAGCCTGCGAACACTACAATAGCCTGCGAGCAGCGCACTATGCGAACACCAGTAGAACCTGCGAGCACAGAGCCTGCGAGCAGAACGCAAGTGCTACGACCGAGCCTTGCTACGAGGCTGGGGGCGCACTGCAGTGTGCGGGGTGGGGGGCGTTACGCGGGGGCGGATGTTACATCATGGGAGGGGGGGGTGCATAACGCGCGTTATGGCCCAGGCCTTTGAATAGCACTCTCCGCATTGTTTGCGCGGACAGCGCGATGACTTTGCAATCCCTTGATGTTTATAGTCGTTCGCCCTCTCTGTTGGGAGCCCAGGTGGTCGGAGACTTCTGCGTTGCCGCTCGTTCACGCTTGCTGTTGGGAACCACGGTGTTAAACCTCCATGACACGTGATTGGGGCCACTGGAATTACCAGAGACGCAGCATCAAGGCAGACAGCAAAGCCGCACGCGCCGCCCCCACGGCGCCCGAAGAGGAGCAATACATCGGGCTCACATCCCACCGCACAACCGGCGATAGCGAACCCCAAGGCTGTTGTTGTACAGCGCCGCGTTCCGGTGACCGTGCCATATATCAGCCTGTCAACACGAAAACGGTCCCCTGTTTGATCACCCGCGCACTCAATATCCTCGGCGGGAAGTGTTTTCAGAGGCCGCGCTGGTCGTCTTCTCGCAACGCTCCACCCTGGCGTGGATCCCAGAAGCGGCCTGCTGTGTCCTGGATGGCCGCTGGTCGGCTTGGGCCACACAAGTGTACATTTCTGGCATCGAGGTGGCGTCTCTGGCTTAGAAGCTACATCAAATCTTAGGACAAACGACACTGAGACAGGATATGGGGGAAAACGGAAGAGGGGGAAAGAGGGGCACGGCAACGACAAAGAAGGAATCGGATGCAGAAGTGTGGCCCGCGATGGGGCCGGAGCGCCAATTTGAATGACCAGCATAAAACACCGATCCTGGAATGGGGCCCAAGTTGGCACCAAAACGCCCCATTCGAAGGAACATGCCAACGAACGAGCGAGACAACCATATGCGACAAAGGCGCGTGGGCAAATGGCCCGGAAAAGGGGGACGACAAATATCATCGAATCCCGGCAAATCCGCGATCCCACTGCGTGGGATTGTTCATCCCCGAAGATCTACATCTACGACGGACTCCGCGAGTCCAAGCTATCGTGCGCACTGCTCCGTGCTCCTGCCGGGGCGTTAGGGCGCGAACAACAATGAAGTATGCTACATGTGGTCTCTTGCCCCTTTCAGGGCGCGCGATGGTGTCTGCCTCTGTTCCCCATAGCGCTGGGTTCAATATCTGCATCAGCTGCTCGTCGTCGCCGAAATGTGAACATGGTGAGCTGCATAAGCACTTGGCCCATTCCTGTTTGGGCCGACCAGGTCTTCTCGGATAAGCATCCGTTGCTGGCCAAACGCCGCCAGGCTGGAAAGTCAGCTGTCGTAGGAAATCAGAATCCGGAGCACAACCGATCCCCCCGAAGAGTACGAGCTGTTGATGTAGAAAGTGAGCTTGCATGGTAGTTGTCCGGCCTGCTCCAGAACGCTGCTGCTGGGCATCCGTAAGACGAATGACGGAGGTATGTGTAATATCTCACGCGAGCCCCGCGCTTGAAATCCGCCAAGCCGCCTTCTCCCCGACAGATTCGACCAAGCTGTATTCAGAGAGTGCGCGCCTGAAATTACTTCAGCTTCCGCCGCGTTCTGACCGCTGCGCGCTTCCATGCCCTGTCATATCCTGCAAACTCCATCCGCGCAGCTCCAATTCGTCGATTCTGCTTTGTGTTAACCCGGCCGCGATTGTACAATGTAGCTCCCAAGTGCGTCAGGCACGCCTTTTCCGCGATTTGTTGCCCCACTGGCGTTCGCAACCCCACGCTGCCATTGATTCGGGCAATCTGAAATTTGCCCCAGCGCAGCTCCATTCCTACATTGGCTCCTGGTGCAGCAGTGCACTCCAGGAGATCATGTAGTCGGTCCTGGCGACTCTCAATGGGCAGCGCGTCGTCGGCGCACAACAGCAGTTGCAGGCCCCCGGCGCGCGTGTCGGATCGTTCGCCTGCGAGCTTGCTGGCCGCATCCCGCGCCACAACTGCCATCGACATAACAAAAGAAAAGGTGACAGAGGGCATCCTTGATAAGATCCGGCCAATTGCGCTCGCTCCGACGATTGTCGCCCCATCCGCCACGCAAAGCCGCCGCCCGCCGACGATCTCCCAAATCGGCGCGAGCATCTTCAGCGGCGCCCCGAAGCCGCGCAAAGCGGCCAGCAGGGCATCGACGTCGATCGAACCGAGTGCTTTGTTTCGATCCAAGGCTGCGAACGTCGCGAAGTTCGACGAGACGGCGCACTGCGTGAATTGCGTCAAGGGCACCTCGCCCGCGTCAGAAGCCGCGCTGAGTCTTTGTCGGCCGGTCTTCCGCCCCTGCCCGTTGGAATCGCAGTGGGGCGGTGGGGGGGGGGCTGGCCATTAACTGGCGCGCGACGCTCAACAAACCGATTGGTCGGTACTTTCGCACCACTGCACGGGCCCTTTGCCCTTATACATCGCACTGCCCCTCGAGCGCCGCCGCGCTTCTGGCGCGGCGTTTTCATCCCAAACTGCGCTGCGCAATGGCGCAATCCATTGCAGTCCGCGCGGTGTCTGCGACGCTGACTCCAATGATCTACTGGCACGCCGTCGGGCCCCGACGATTTTCCCCACTTGAGTCTGCGGACTGCCACCCCCGCTTCACTCGCTGTGAATGCAGATTCGTCTGCCGGGAGGTCGTTCCCGACTGGCTCATTGTCCGCCAGATCAGGTTTGCTGGACGCACTCGCCATTGAACTTGCTTCGGAAAGTCCGCGATCGCATCCGCTCGTTCTCGGCTTTCGACGAGTCCCCTCCGGAGAGTCTGTCGGCGCCCTTGTTTGCGTTGTCACGGGCGGCAGCATTTCCGGATGCCCCCCAGTTGCCAGCGGCAATGTGGATCCATCCAGTCCGTCCTATCAAACTTGCGCGATGCACGGGCTTCTTCTAGAAGGCGCCGCCCCCCCGGGCGATCGCTGCGATTGAGGGCCCGACTGAGTTGCATCAGCTCCAAGGTGCGCTCGGACGCCCAAGGCTGCTTGGCTTCTTCCCGGCGCATGAGAGGCGCCGCAATCGCACCCATGACTGCGTTCGCCCCTTGCCCCCACAAAGAAACCACATCGCGATGTACACGAATATCGCCGGTAACCTCGTCTTAGAAAGCGTCGACACAAACGTAGACTTTACTTCCGGGTCCCGGAGCAAACTCCCGTCTCTGGGAAGCGCGCGCGAAATTGGCATCTCCGCACGTAGGTTAACGATGTCCACGGTCACCAATTAGCGATCTGCGGCGAGAGCTGCTTGTCGGCGGCGGCGCAAAGACCGCGCGTGTCCAAGAGCAGCGGCGTCGCACAACGCGCGATCGAACAATTTCTCTGCTCCTCCGCGGCGCCCCCCGAAGGCAGCGCCCCCGCCCCCGCGAACGCGACGGCCTGTTCCAAGGGCCGTCAACTCAATATTCACCGGTCGCAGGCCCAGTCCAAGACGACGCTCGAGCGACAACTCTCGAATGGCAGCGCCGACTGAGCGAAGTGCTCGTCTGCCCCGCGCAAATGGCCCAACTACGTATCATTCCCCCGCGGCCGCACGCCCTGGTCATAGTTAGACATTCGTGCACCCCGTGGTGACCTCGTCCGCTGTCGCGGAACAAATCTGGAACTCGGAATCCAGAGCCACCCGGAACTCTCGTCGTTCAAGCAGAGACTTCAAATGGCGGGCGCGCGCGCAGAAGACCCCGAGCACGCGGCGGCCGAACTTAATCTTCAGTTGAACTAACACATCAGCAATTTGCGCGCACGTCTCGATGAAAGGCGCGCGGCTAGGATAACTTACGAAGCCGACCCCAGACCCCGACGCGCAGCGCGCATCGGCCCCTGGAAGACTCGCGCGCCCACCGGCGCTCTCGTCGACGCAATCCTCGGCGCGCGTCTGCCGTGCGCGGAAAATGAAAATGTCGTACTCCTGCATCTGATGCGCGAGTTCCGCAAATTCCCGGTCGGCGAGGCCGCGAGCGTTCCGCGCGGCGCATCGCCGCGCCATGAGCCATTCGCCCCTTGCCCCCGCAACGAATCCACATCGCGATGTCCACGAATATCGCCGGCAATCCCGTCGTAGAAAACGTCGACAAACATAGGCTGTACTTCCGGGTCCCGGAGCAGACTCATGTCTCTCGGATGCGCGCGTGAAGCTGGCATCTCCACACGCGGGTTAACGATGTCCACGGTAACCAGATAATGATATGCGGCGGCAGCTGCTTGTCGGCGGCTGCGCGAAGATTGCGCGCGTGCAAAATTAGCGGCGCCCCATAACACACGGTCAAAACAATTGTTCTGCTCCTCCGCGGCGCCACCCAACGGCAGCGCCCCCGCCCCCTGCGGCAGCGGCGGCCTGTTCCAAGGGCCGGTCACAATAAGTACTTACTAGTCCCAGGCCCAGCCCAAGACATCACTCGAGCGACGCATCTCGATTAGGAACGTCGACTGAGCGGAGTGCTCGTCTGCCCCGCGCGAATGGCCCAACTACTTGCGATTCTCCGGCTTCCGCGAGCCCCACTCTGGAACACGCGCCCCGCATGATGGGCCCCCCCGCAATCGCGGAAAGATCTGGGGCGCGGAACCCAGAGACCCCAGATTTCTCGCCGTTCCGACAACAACTTCAAATGGCGGGGGGCGCGCCCGCAGAAGACTCCGAGCACGCGGCGGCCGAACTTAATCTTCAGTCGAACCATCATATCAGACATTTGCAGGAACGACTTGATGCGAAGCGCACGGCGTGGACAAGAAAAGAGTCCAACGACAGACCACGACGCGCCATCCGCGCCAGCCCCTGAAAGAAATGCGCGGCTCCCGGCGCCCTGGCCGACGTAATCCCCAGCTTGTGTCTGCCGTCCTTCTTGCGCGCGTAGGATGTGGATGTCGCACGGTCGCACATGGTTCGCGTGCCCCGCAAATTTCTGGTCGGTGAGGCGACGAGCGTTCCATGCGGCACGACTACAAGCCCTGGGCTTCACCGTTGTCGCGAAGTTGAGCCTCCAAGGGTAAATCGATTGGGTGGTCACCCGAAGTCAGCATCCCCAGAAGGTGAAACAGCCCTGCGCCCATGGCGCCATAACTGTCCCTTCTCCGCACCTTTGCTCATTCGAGCTCGACTCTGCGCGAGGCGGCCCTTTGTTTTCTGCTGGATATCCGCCCATTCTTGCGCATTGTGAAGATCTCCCCACGCGGCCCAGTCCTGATCAAACCAACGAATGGCGTCATCGATCAAAACTTGCGCCGTCATGATAGGCGGCCCACCTGCCTTCAAGACTCCAACCCCCGCTGCGACAACATATACCACAAGCTCAACAACAAAGAATTGACGACTCGAGCTGCCACTGGGCAGTCGGCATTGCACCACATCCGTCTGCTCCCTTCTCTAGGATTTGAGATGTTGGAACAGAGGTCCTCCACAGATGTTTGCGTTTTCTGCGCGAAAGTGTCAATGAAAATCGTGCCCTTGAAATCCTCTTCTGGCGGTCTTTTCTTGTAGATCTTCGTAGGGGTGTCGATATTGCCGTCCTCCAGAGCCTGTCGAAGCCAGCGTTCTGCCCCTTGAAGAGCGGCGTGCGATAAGCCACCGGATGCGATGGTCGATGTGTCCCCTGATGCTGCCGACGGCTTCCGTAGCTCCGACGAGGCTTGACGTTCAAGATCATGGAGCTTGGCTTCAAGATCAGTGCTCCCCGATCGGGCTGACGTTGCAGATGCGCTTCTCGCCGAAGCAGGCCTGGACGGGTTCGCCTCAGGCACCTCGATCCTCTTCGTGATATCATCCGCCGTGTGCTTCAACGGGTCCACGGCTTCCAGGAGGTCCTTCTGGGAGACTCCATGTGCCTTGATGGCCTCGATGTCCATCTGGATCGGCCGTAACTTCTCCTTCAAGAGCTTGCAGAAAGCCTCCATGGTGACGAGCGCCCCTGCTGAATAAGCCATGCTAGCGCCGCTCGCCGGCCCAGCATCAGCAAAACGACGTTGGAAATGATCCTGTAGACCACGAAGTCCATTTTCGTCAACTCTGACTGTTGAATTTCCCGCTCGTGCTACTTTATTATCTGCCGATTTGAACACTCCCTTAACTGGGGTCTCCGTGTGGTGCTTTTCAGCCAGCATTTTCATGACAATTGCCAAGAACAGATCAACCATAAGCAATCGGAACATGTGGTGGTGTGAAAGAACTTGGAAGGTAAAATGTAAGAACGTAAGCTGTAAGAGGTTGTTAGCCTTGTGTCTTGAGCCTTGATGCCTTGAGCCAATGTGCACCAAAAAACACGCAGGAGTGGCGGGGCCAGGGCTGCACACTATCAGGGGAAATGAAAATAAGGAAGTAGTACTCGTATTGGGTAGTTGTACCGTGGATGTGGAGGCTACTTCACATGTTGGCCTTCCTCAGCCGTTTCCTCCTCGTCCTCCTCCCACTCGTGCCCCCACACTTCGCCCCTGCGCCCCCCGTCGTTGCCGCCGACATCGACCCCATAGCCTGTCTTGGAATTCCTCCCGACTACGATTTCAAAGCGACTCCATCCGTGGCCACGGGACCCCCGAAAGCCTTCGCCTCGCATCGCCTTCGTCCCTGTCGGCGGCATCGGCAACGACGGCGTCGGCGCCAGCGTGCGCAGCGTCGGCGTCAAAGCCAGCGTCATCGTCGGCGGCGTCGGCGCTGGCGTTTGGCGCCGGCGCCGGCGACGGCGTAGGCGACGGCGTCGGCGCCAGCGTCCGGCGTCGTTGGCCAACGGCCACCTGTCGGGGGTGGAGGGGCCTTGAGCTGCCCCAGCTTGTCCTCGCGGCGGCGGCTGCTGCTGCTGCCGGGAGCGGTGGAGGGCGGGCCCGCTTCGAAGCAGAAGCGACACCACCACCAGCAGGCCAGCTCCAACGAGGAGGTCCGCGATGCCTCCCCGAGATGGAATGGCCCGGGCGGGACGCGGCAAGGCAGGGGACCACACCACATCACCAGGAGGGACCTCCTTGGCTCTTGCCGCTGGTGGTGGTGTCATTTTTTCTGGACCCTGCCACGGGGGGTACGCGCGCCCTGGCGACGCCGTGCGAGAGGAGTGGAATAGCATCGACTCCTGAGCAGGAGCAGCGGCATAGAGGGGGACCAGGGAGAAAGGATTTAAATCGAAAAAACGTCCCATACATACAAGTTGTACACGTTGTGGACTTTGTCCCTTCGTCCGAACTCTAGCTTGGAATGCGTGGTCCGAAAATGTTCAACAAATAGATCTCGTCTTAGCTCCATGCTAATCCGTCATGCTGTTTGTCATGAGTGACGGTCCATGTATGACAAGTGCTGATGCCACACCTTGCCGCACACCTTCGCAATAAGATGTCTTGATTACGTTAATAGAGGACAGCTCGCTTTCAAAATGCCACTCTCGCCCTAACACCGCGCACATCTGTCGTAACCGTGCACAACGAGTACACAGATCAAGATGGCCAGTCTTCTGAATCATGCTCGCGCCCACTCGCCACGCAATCTCGTCTTAAGATCCTTCTGCAATTGTACTGGCGGAAGGCAGCTCGCTTTCAAAAGGTGGCCCTCGCCTCGGCACCGCGCCTCTTCTCAAGATCGTCGAGAAGGCATAGATGGCGGTCTGTCGTCGGCATCGTCCGAACGCCGCCCACCAGTTATAATTCGGATGGAGGACGGTTCCATTTAAAATCGCGGTTCTCGCCTGAGACTTCCTCATATCATGGCGCCACGCCGTATGACACTTGAGTTCCCCAAACAGCTACACGGATGGAGGGCGGTACATGTTCAAGAGGCGGCGATCGCCTGGAGATTTGCTTGGATGCCGCATCCATGGAGCCGAGAGCCCGCAACCATTGCACAGATCGACAGCGAATCCTTTTCCCAAGAGAGGTTCCTGCGTAGGAGGGCATTACGCCTTGCAGCCATGAAACTTGTGACTTCTAGCGGCCGCAAGGATGGAGGGTGGCTACCCTTCGAGACCGAGCGCTCGCCCGAGGCCGCCCGACCGGACAAGCAAAGACTCGACATCACATCCCCACTAGAACCTATCTCTGCGGGCGCTCCTAAGCATTCGGGCAATGCCTCGTCTCTCCGGCGGCCGTTCGGGACGATTACGGCACCTCCGGAATGCTCTCGACAAGGCGCAGCAAATGGAAACCACAACGGGCCCCGAAAACAGCCGACACTTTCGGGAAACTTTCCAACACCCCCCCTCAGCGTAATGCGCATTGCTGTGAACGCTCCTGCCAGCGGCACGGTGGTCTGGTTGCGATATGGGCAACCCTCCAACGCCCTCGGCGAGGCACAACTGCAGGAAAGCATCCCGAGTCCTGAACAGCGTTAGACACCGAGGGAGACATGCGTTTGCAAACGTGTTTCGTCCTGGATGCGAGAATGTGGAGCGCAGTCTCGTCTCGGACTGGCAGCGTGCTGCACCGTCACGCCACCAGGCCTCAGCATCGAGACCCACGCAGGGCTCCCGCCGCGAAGGGCACAGTGAGGGCCCTCGACTCTCTCCGGCGGGCGCTCTCGCCGCGGTGAGGGGAAGTGCCTGCACCGACCTGCTGTGCGGGGACTTCGGCCTGCTCCCCCCCATCCGTTCTCTGGAAAAAGACAACAACTGCATGATCAGAAATTTTGGGAGCTCTGCGAACATTTCTTGGGTCGGCGCTGGCCGCCCCTGGGGGCGCCCCCGGCGCCGCCCACGGCGGGCTCCGCGCGCAAGAGAACAGGGTCCAACGCCACTTCAAGAAATATGTGCGGACCTCAAAGGATTATGTTTATGACGACCTCTCTTCTTCGACTCCCTCGCTCCCTGACGCCCCTCTCCCCCTCATCCTCGATCCTCGAACACATCTACAACCACACACAAAAAAACTGCACCTGGTTGCGGGGACCAGGGGTGGCAATCATAATTAAATTTGGCGCGTCGCTCGGTCTGGGTGGACGGACACCGCTTCACGACCCACGATTGAAGGCGATGGTCGTGCCGACTACGTTGCGTGCCAAGCGTGGAACCGATCACCATGTTTCACGGCGAGGCTGGGCGGCAGCCGCAAGAAAAATCATAACACGAACAAGCGTTTCACCTTCGGACGGAAAAACCGGCACGAAGAAGAACTCGAAAACGCGGGGGATCGGATCGCGAATTTGCTGCTGGGGCACAGGCGGGGGAGGGAAGCGGGCTGCGCGAGGTCGAGGCCCCCAGGCATACGGCTGGCTTCGCTGAGCCAGGGGATGTGGGATGTCGGCGGGAAGCGGCCCAGGGGACGGGGCCTCGGCGATGGGCAGCGCGGGCTGCCGATGCTTCGCGAAAAAAGGGCAGCACAGAACGGCACTTACCAGCCGGGGCGCGGTACATGTTGGGACCGCGAGTGGCGGCGCCCGACATGCACCCCGCCCCGCTGGCTAGGTGTAGTTCTATAAGTGCTCCGTTTTGCAAGGATGTCTCCGGCGAAACCAGCACGTACAGAACTACACCTAGTGCCTGGCCAAGTGTAGTTCTGAACGTGCTGGATGTCTCGCGCGGGGCGAGGACGTACAGACCGGCACCTAGGGAAAGGGACGGCGTACAGGTCGGGTGCGTCGTCGCGCTCCGCCCGCAGAGTCAGGAAGGCAAGGGCTGCTGAACCCTCTGCCGGCCTCCGGGCGGAGGTGTTTGAACGTCCCAGGGCAATCCGAAGGAATTCCAACTGCGGCCTCCGCCCCCGTCCCTCCCCCATATCGGCGCATATCGCCAGGACACTATGTTTCCCATTCCCTCCCGCTGTTTTGCCCTCCCCCTCCCCCGTTCTTCCTCTACCTGCCGCCCTCCATGTCCCTGAGCATTTCTTAATTGCCCCTGGCCCCTGCGTGGCGGCAAACGCCCGCCCCCCCCCCGCAGCTGAAAGACTCACCTTGCGCTCATCCTCCAATCCGCTCGCGAGGCGCAATTCTTGATTCCAGACTGACACTGGCAAGCGACGCCGAGGCCCCGTCAAATCCAACAGGCGCGATCGGCCCCGTCGAATGGCGGGCGAACCGAAAAGTAAGACGATGTCGCAAAAGTAAGTTTAGAATTTTCGGATCCGCGCAAGAGGGTAATCCAGTCGCCTAAAGTGTAGTTCAGTGCCTGTCCTCCCTCCCTCCTCTACATTCCCCCCATCCCTCCCGCTTCCCTCCTCCTCGTCCATGTGCTGCTCCACCATCATTTCTCCTGAAAACAACTCCTCCCTGTCGCACCCCCAGACGTGTCAGTAGGGCACGCCAAGCGTTTCGCATGGGACATCCTCACAACTTCTGGTCCTGAAGCTTGAACTTTGCGATAGCTTCACGGACGGAGGGCGGGTGATTGTTTAAATGTGGCTGTCGCCTTTGAGCCGCGCGCATTCGTCTTCAGCGTTTGCAGCACTTTCGACAATGGAGGGCGGGTCGTTTTCAAAATGGGGTTCACGCCCAAGCGCCGCGCACATTCACCTTACACGTTCACAACTGTCTTAAGGGTGGAAGACACATCATTTTCCAAATGCGGTTCTCGCGTTAGTGCCGCGCACATTCGTCTGTAATGTTTGCATCAGCTTCAAAGATGGAGGGCGGTGCATTTTCAAAATGTGGCTGTCATCTTAGCGCAGCGCACATTCGTCCGACAAGTTTGAAACGGTTGCAAGGACTTGTATGTTTGACGTCCCAGGAACGTTGTTGTGGCACGATGCAGGATTGCCAGGACGCAGCAACAATCACGTTGATTCGCGGTGTTAATCTCCCAGGAGCTATGTCGTCGCACCTTTTGGGATTGCCAGGGCGCAGCAGTCACGGTGAGCGAGGATACATAATTGTAGGAAGCTCTGAAAATGGAACCTGGACGGAGGGTGTGTTGCAACATCGTTGATGCGTCTTGGGTTTACACTGGTCCTCCTCGTCCTCCTCGTCCTCCTCCTGCGCCTCCTGCTCCTCCTCCTCCTCCTCCCCTTCGAAAGGGGCCTCCAAACCCGTGGGCCTTCTCTAGAACCTGGTCCCCCACATCCCGCAGCAAACGTCACTAGGGTCGGGAGAAAAGACGCATGTTTGAAAGGTCGGGGCGGGATGCATTATTGAGCTGGCTTGTCGAATCCCCACCACGGTGGCACGGAGTGGACGAATTATTCAGCTGGCGTCGCTTCGTCATCGTCTTGCTAGAATTCAAGCTTGGGAGCTTGAAGCAAGCGATGAGCTCCGTGCCAAACGCTGCGCTCTATGTACCGCTTTGCGATGCCATGGCCGCACTTCGTTGTCATCATACTTGCCGCTCGTGTAACGCATTCGGCCCACTTACGTCTAACACCTTCATGTTCAAGGTCATGCGACTACATACTTAGCGTGACGGTCACACGTGTCATTCGCATCGCCGTGAACACCGGCCGAGTCGCCATCGTCGCCATCATAATCATCATCCAAAGCAACCTCAGTTTCCTCATCATCGGCATCATGATCATCATCATCAGCAGCATCATCATCACCACCATCACCATCATCATCATCAGCGTCATCATCGTCATCTTCCCCACCATCAACAACATCATCAATACCATCATTCCCAAGATCACAATCAGCATCGCCGTCCTCATCTGCATCCTCATCCTCAGCATCAGCATCACCGCCATGGTGAATGGCATCATCATCAGCACCACCACCAGACAAAATACCATCACAATCACCAGCATCATCATCGTCACAATGATAATGATACTGATCCTGATCATGATGCTGACTATCAGCATCATCAAAATCCTCGCCATCCGCATATGCAGCATCATCCTCATCACAAGCATCATCATCAGTATCATAATCCTCATCAGCATGATCATTCCCATCAGCATCAACAGCAGCGTCATCAGCATCAGCATCGTCATCATCACCATCATAAGCAGTGCCACCATCATCATCATCATCATCCTCATCCTCATCCTCATCATCATCATCATCATCATCAGTATCATCATCAGCAGCACAAGACATCACCATCAGCATCAACAGCATCATCATCATCATCATCATCATCATCATCATCACCCTGACCAGCATCGTCATCGTCATCGTCATCATCAGCATCACCATCATCATCAGCATCATCACCATCAGCAGCAACACCATCATGTTCACCACCATCATCATTGTCGTCATCGTCGTCGTCGTTGTCTTCGTCGTTGTCGTCGTCGTTGTCGTCGTTCTTACGAAACTTGAATTTCCCTCTGGGGGAAGAATTGGAAGTAGTTGCCCCCCCCCCCTGTGAAGGGGGGGGGCACGGGGTATCAAACCGCCCAAGCAAGGGAAAGCCTGTATGTTTGACGCGGGCCATGGAGCCAACACCCTGGAACCTCCGAATACGAGTCCTTCTTCCCTTGGCAAAGGACTGCCCCGCGATAGGGTCCCGTATCTCCCTGTCCACCCCCCTCTCGCCTCCTCCTCCTCCTCCTCCTCCTCCTCCTCCTCCTCCTCCTCCTGTGTCTCCTTCTCCTCCTCCTCCTCCTCCTCCTCCTCCTCCTCCTCCTCCTCCTCCCTCCTCCCGCCTGCCCCCGACCATCCCTGTCCGTTATTATTCCTCCCTTCTCCTCGTCATCGTCCTTCTCCTCGTCCTCTTCTTCACTCGTCGTTCCTCCTTCTTCTCCTCCTCCTCCTCCTTCTCCTCCCTCCCTCCTCCTCCTTCTCCTCCTCCCTCCTCCTCCTCCTCTTTCCCTCCCTCCGTCCCTCCCTCCATTCGCCCCTCCCCCTCCTCCACCATTCTCGGGAATGGGCAAAACCCCCTTTAGTAAAAATTGGTTTAATGAAAACGACCTCGGGCCCAAACCTGGCATGGGCAAGCCTGGAAAATGACGGCCGCGGCGCCCTCTCGAGAACCGAAAACGGACAATTCACTAGTCGACGTGTCAGAGGGGGGGTTCTGTCCACCCCCGAATTACACAATACCTTTACGACCCTCCTTCAGGTAATAAGAAGGTTGTGGGGGGGGAAGGGGGGGAAATCAACATCTGACTCAATCGATCTCTCTATCGAACTCACTCAACAGGACACCACGGGACACCACGGGACACTTGTCGATCTCACTATCGATCTCACTCGACGGGACACCACGGGACACAACGGGCCACCACGGGACACCACGGGACACCGCGGGCCACCTCTCGATCTCACTATCGGTCTCACGATCGATCTTACTCAACGGGACACCATAGGACACCACGGGACACCACGGGACACCGCGGGCCACCTCTCGATCTCACTATCGATCTCACGATCGATCTCACTATCGATCTTACTCAACGGGACACCGCGGGACACCACGGGACACCGCGGGACACCGCGGGACTTCGCGAGCCACCGCCGGACGGACGGACGAACGGGCGGGCGGGGGAGAATCATGTGTCTTGACATCACCCTAGCAACGGCGGACACCACGGGACACCTGTCGATCTCACTATCGATCTCACTATCGATCTCACTGTTTGGGGCACCACGGGACACCACATCGATCTCATCGATCTCACTCAACGGGACACCACGGGACACCACGGGACACCTGTCGATCTCACTATCGATTTCACTATCGATCTCGCTTTTTGGGACACCACGGGAAACCACGGAACAGCTTGGGGCACCACATCGATCTCATTATCGTTCTCACTATCGATCTCACTATCGATCACTATCGATCTCACTCAACGGGACACCACGGGACACCGCGGGACACCGCGGGACTTCGCGAGCCACCGCCGGACGGACGGACGAACGGGCGGGCGGGGGAGAATCATGTGTCTTGACATCACCCTAGCAACGGCGGACACCACGGGACACCACGGGACACCGCGGGACACCGCGGGCCCCCGCCGGACGGGCGGGCGGGGGAGAATCATGTGTCTTGACTTCGCCCTAGCGACAGCGGGTTCATTCCTCTCGCGCGCCCGCACAGCTTCGCCTCGCCCGCACGCACGACACGAACGAAACGAAACGATTTCCGGGCTGGGTGTCTCCGTTCCACTGCGATCTCACCCCCCAACCTCCGATGAATACTACTCTCCTCTCTCCCATGATAACGTCCGGAAGATGTTCGGCCCCCCTCCGCGTTCTGTTTTTACGCAAGGTTCCAAGAAAATGGGTTTTCGCGTGTTTTTTCCAAGTGCTGCTCCCGCTCAAGCGCTGGCCTCATTTTCGGGCTTCCGCTCGTTCCGAATCGTGCTCCCATTGCAGCGCTGGCCTCATTTCCGCGCTTCCGCTCGTTCCGAATCGTATTCCCGCTGCAGCGCTGGCCTCATTTCCGAGCTTCCGCTCGTTCCGAATCGTGCTCCCGCTGCAGCGCTGGCGTCATTATTTCCAATGCCATACCACGGCATGCAATGCAATGCTATTTGGTGTTCCGGTGTGCGATACCACGCCTTCAGCTGCAATGCTAGGAGATGCAGTGCTTGACTGAGCAGTGCCACGCCATGCTATGCCATGCTACGCGTTGATCTCCAACGCCATGCTATGCCAGGTTCTGTTATGTGCCGATGTGCGATGTCTTTAGTTGCGCTGCAATGCTTTATGACACGCAACGCCACGCCATGCTATGGCATACTATGCTCTACCATGCTCTCTTCTCCGCCCTGCTATGCCGTGTTCTGCGATGCATCGCGCACCCTCTCGGGATCATTGCCCCGCTCGACATCCGACTGTGCGAAAAGAGGGGACATCTACGCCATGGCAATGGATGGGAGGGAGGGGTAGGACGTCAGATATGACGCGAGCGCACCTAGCTTGCCCTCCCCCTCTCTCTCGCCTCCCCCCTCACGCGCTCACCCCATCACTTCCCGCCCACCTCCATCCTGCCGTCTCCCCCTCCCCCCTGGCCCAGCCCACCCGCCCAGATCCTGCAGCTCCTTCGCGGAATCAACGAAATTCTGCCCCGAGGGCTCGTCCTGCCGGGTCGGGTGAGCGCGAGCGTTGGCGCCAGGCAGAGGGATTACGGGCGAGCGCTGCACCACGCTCGCGGGAGCGAGCGCGGGGGGGAGGAAGGGGGAAAAGGGAGGAGGGTCGGAGGGCGCCAACTATACACATGCACCGATCCTGGCCAGGGTGCGCAAATGCTGCGCCTGCTATATCGCGGTGGGCATCGAAACCCTAAAAAAGACATTCGGGGCGCCGAAGCAAAGCCGAAACAAGCGAGCCGCTTGAGACATTCCCCCGATATGGCTGCCAGCAAGAGACGGACTCGATGCGCCGCAAGATGCGAACCGCATGAGACATCCCCCCAGTCTGGCCGCGAACGGGCGAGTGTCATGCCCCCCTGGCGGCTCCTCCTTGGCGCGCCCGAGTGCCACACCTGATTTCGCGCGGTGGGCCATCGGGCTGTCACATAGAAACGAGCCCGATGCGCCGAACAAAGCGAACCGCTTGAGACATCTCCCAACTCTGACAGCGAGCAAGCGAATGTCGTGCCCCCCCTGGCGGCTCTTCCTTGGCGCGCCTGGGTGCCACGCCTATCAGATCGCGGTTGCCACAAGGCTATCAAGAGGATCCCGAGACGCCGAAGCAGGCGAACCGGTCGAGACATCCCCCTCCCACGCGCGGGTGTCATACCCCCCTGGCGGCCACGCCGACCCTGCGACGTACCCACCACAGCTGCATCAAATGGCTAGATCACTTGGCCCGAATCCCACCAGCCCTCTGGGCGTAGGTGGTTTAGGGAGTATCCTCGGGGAGGGGCTTACCCCTCCCCCTACCCCCCCCCCACCACCACTGGACCTCGACGAAGGGTTCCGCGACGCGTTGGGACGTCCAAAACGGCCTCGGCGAGGAAACCCAAATCAGTGGTTTTATCATGGTGTTGGCCCCATGTTGGCCTCCTGATGGGGAGGGGTTAATTTCCCCCCCCCCCCCGCCTGCGAAGGATCTTCTCCAAGATGGCCCCAAGATGCGCCCATGAGGCCCCCCAAAGCCCCGATGTGGCCCCAAGATGGCACCACATGGCCCCAAGAAGCCCCCAAGACGCCCCCAGGATGCCCCCAAGAGGTGCCCAAGAGACCCCCGAAAAAGGCCCCAAGAGGCCCCCCCGAGGCACCCAATACGCTCCAAGAGGCCTCGGCGAAACTGCCAAAATCACTGACGTTACCAAGGTTTTGGCCACATGTGGGCCTCCTGGGGGGGGGGGTGCTTCAGATAACTTCAAGAGCGCCTGGGAGAGCCCAAGATGACCTCCAAGATGGCTCCAATTACCCCAAAATGCCTCAATATGGCCCCCGCGATGCTCCAAGGTGCCGCAAGACCGCTTCAAGACGGCTCCAAGTAACCAAAGAGCTCCCCCAGGAGGCCCCGAGGGGGCCAACATCCTTCCAATACCTCAGGAGCATCCATGTGTTGGGCTGTCTCGCCCTTTCGCTTCCGATGGCCATCCGAGGGTTCAAGATGACTCCCAAATGGCCCGAGAGGGCTCCAGGAGCGCCCCCAAGCTCCCAATGGCGCTTCAAGAGGGCCCCAAGAACGCCCCGGAGGCCCGAGAAGGCCCCAACGAGCGCCCCAGAGGCCTCCAAGAGGCCCCCAAGAGACCCCCAAGAGGCCCCAAGAAGCTCTCCGAGGCACCCAAGACACTTTAAGAAGCGTCTGGGACCGCCAAGAGGCCCCCAAGACGCTCCAAGAGGCCTCCACTGGGGGACCCTTCCTCTGCGTGCTGCCCACTTCCCTGATCGAGGCATTTCCTCCGGGCATCGTTTCTGGATGGGCTGGTGGGGCCACTTTTTGTTCGCGACCGCAAGCGGGCAGCCGCGCGGCGTCTACGTTCGAATGGCACCAGGCCTGCGTGCAGGCGAGGGCCTAAACAACAGCTGGCAAGCGTGGGAAGGAGGCAGAGCGAAGAAAGAGCGCGGGCGGTGGACGGGCAACGAAGAGGGCGGGCGACGAACGCGGCGCAGCTCAGAAGCCAACCTCCAAGCCGAAGCGCACCAGGAACCCGTCGCCCTCGAAGTGCGTGCCCAGCAACGCGCAACCGCAGGCGGCCCACACATCGGCGTCGATCAGACACCGTGAGCCGAACGGCGTGAGCCCGCCAAATGGACGAGCGTGGAATAAACGCGTCAGTGACCCAGCGTCCCAAATTCCCAAGCGCCAAAACGAGCCGACGAAGATGCATGGCCAGGAAGGGCGCGAAAGTTCCTGTCGCGAAAGCCGACCAGGAGTATCGAAAGCTGCCAACCCAGCCCGTCCATCACGGCCGCGCGGGACATCGCGGGGTTGCTTTTTTGGGTCGGCGGCTTCAAGGCAACGGACAGGGGGCGGAAGCGGCGCCCGGGTCACGGCACGGGGCTAATTAACTACAACAGGCAACGCACCTGCAGTATGTACATGCACATGCCAGGAGCAAAATGCCCCTCATCGAGACGCATCTCAGCGTCGACTGGCGGTAACTGGGCGTGGGAAGGGCGCGAGGAGTCGCCGAAACGGCGCCAGCTCAAGCAACCCGCAAGTATGATATGGGGACCACCAAAGTGACACCCGGCACCCTCGAGACCGGGGGAGCCGCGCAGGACGGACATGAACCGGCCAAGTGAGAGCAACCTGAGACCTATAGAACAGGCAAGCCAGTGAGAAGCAGGCGCGGCCGGGGCCCGTGCCTACAAATCGATCCAGCCTCTCACGCGCGGCCCAGTTGGTCCGGTGTGGACACATAACAGAACCCGCTGTTGGCGGTGAGTTGTCGCTGAATCCACGTCTGACCACCGATGCCCGTGGACAGAGCACCACTGGGAACGCTCTCGAGCCGCGCAACCACCACCTGGGGGGGGGCCTGCGCGCTGACACCGTCTCCGAACAACGCGGTTCGGGGGCGTAACGGTGCCGTCGCACTGCCACGGGGCTGGTAGCTGAGGCTGCGCCGAGGTCTAGCGGGGCGGAGTCGGATCGCTGCAGGCTGCGCCACACGGCGCAGAACCGTCCACACCGGCCATGGTGAACGACTGGGGCTGCTGTACCCACTCCACTCCAGCCCCGCGGCATCAGCTGGGGCCAAAGTGGGGCCGTCGACGCAGCCGAACTCCGAGAGCTGGCCGATGCTGCGCCCGCGGTGAGAACGGGGGCCAGCGGGGGCCAGTGACTGCTCCGTATACAATGCTGAGAGAGGGGCCAGAGGCGTCCTCGTGTTCGCCACCAAGGGCTGTCTGACTGCGGCGGCGGCGAGGCCCCCGCACCCGGGCGGGGCCGAGAGCTGCCGGGCACGCGGTGCTGTGGACAGCCCGAGAAACACGGAGACAGAACAGGGGGAGGAGGAGGAGGAGGAGGAGGAGGTGGAGGAGGAGGAGGAGGAGGGGGGGGAGGAGGAGGCGGAGGGGAGAGGCAGCCAAAAACCGCCAGAACGAAGACACGGAGGAGGAGGGGGGCGGCCGGCGGCC
The DNA here is from genome assembly GCA_963575745.1 of Prorocentrum cordatum. Lineage (NCBI taxonomy): Eukaryota > Dinophyceae > Prorocentrales > Prorocentraceae > Prorocentrum > Prorocentrum cordatum. Next base: position 238,622 of record CAUYUJ010000270.1, read on the forward strand.
GGGGCGCCGCCCGCGTAGACCTCCCCCCACTTGACGAGCGGCGCCCACCAGGCTTGAACTGGGGGGGGGGGCTGTCTGGATGGAAACGGCCACCGGCCACGATCTCTGCATCTCGCGCGGGGGGGGCGCAGCCAGAAGTCGCTGTGCACATATCGGATCGGGAGGGGGCGGGGGGGGGGGGTTGGGGGCGCAGCCAAGAGCCGCCGTCACGATTGCATTCACCAGCCACGAACGTCTGCATCTCGCGGCGGGGCGGGGGGCGAGGGGGCGATGGGGGGGGGGGGGGGGGGGCGGCCAAAAGCCGCTGACGCACATATCTGACCGGGGGGGGGAGGGAGAGGAAAGGAGGTGCAGCCAAAAGCCGCCGCCACGATTGCACCGACAGAGGAGGAGGGGGGGGCAGTCGTCAGACGCGGTGCGGTCTGCTCAGAATTAGCTCTTCCCTCGTCTCCTGGCGGCCTCTGCGGTGAGAGGCCCGCCACTGCGGGGGGGGGGTCTAGCCGCCTGTCCCATTGGTGGGTGGACAGCGCCGTCCGACTATAAGGCGCCCCTTCAGGATGCAAGCCACCCGCGGGACACGCGGGCCGCCCACAGCGCTGTCCCGGACAAGTGCCCGGTGACGGCCAAGACGCGGCGAGCACGGGAGAGGCGATGCAAGGCCCTGGGCAGCAGAACGGGGACGCGAGGGGGCCTTGACCCCCCGCGGGAGGCCCCGGGCCAGAGGGAGGCATCCCAAACGCAACCCACAACATGCAGGGCGGCAATGGGTCAGCTGCCAGTGGCCAACCTCCACGCACCAGTCCCCCGCGCGTGCGGTGCCAAGATGGGGGGCAGCAAGGCTACTGTGAGGAGACGGCCCGCCCCTGTGTTTTGCGTTTCTTGGGGGCCTGGTTGTTCGGGCGGCCCTTCGCCGCGTGGTGATCATTGCTCACTCCGCCGCTTCGACCCAGGCGTAGCTGCCACAGCCGAGCCCAGTCGACGTCCAGGCCCAGCGCGTCACTGACGGCCCGTACGTCGCACTTGTGGCTGCGGAAGGTTTCCAAGAAGAGGTGGCAGGTTTGCGGGTCGCGCCGAAGCGGGTCGAGCGCGCCCTTGCTGCCGGGCACAGACTGCCGCATGGCGAAGGCGTTCCAGGTGCCAGTGAACATTGTTCCCAGCGCGACTTGGAGCCGTCTTATCGCCTCGGCGGGTGTCTCCCCGGGGAGGTCCCACCGGATGTTGTTGATTCCTGTTTTGTACAGCTGCTGCCCCGTGTCGGGGTCCGTGGGCTCTGGCCATTGGCGCGGGTCGGGCCCTTGGTGCCGCCGCGCGTCCTGGCCGCGTGTCTCCAACGCACCGGCCTCGTTGACCTGGCCGGAGGGCTCGCGATATGTCCGCGACAGCTCCGGCTGCACGCCTGGCGGGGTTCTGCGGGGAACAGCAGGCCGCATGGTTGGCCGCCAGGCGGGGGTCGGATCGCATCCGGCGGCCAGGGCGGACGCTGCCTCGTGGTGCGTGTGGAAGGGCCCCTTTCGCTGGCGTTCGCCTTCGGGCATGTGCTCGCCGTCGCTCCCAGGTGCATCCCCTTTGGTCAGCGCAGGACTCTCTCCGGTCTCTGGGGCGCCGCTGTTTGTGCCAGGCGCGTGCGCGCACGGCGGCGCAGCTTCCATAGCCGGGGCGCGAGCTGCTTTGCCGGTAGCGCCCTGGACACCTGGAGAGGGCGCCTGGGGGTCGCCGTCCATAAGAAGTTCGCTGACAGGGGGAGGGGGGCGAATATGCGCGAAGGGGTCTCTCCCGACGAGCCAGTGGATGGCTTCGCTGTCCTGCGTCTGGATGGTTGGTCCGCGGTCTCCCTGCTGGGTCTGTGGCGCCCCCAAAGGACTGCTGACGGTCTGATTGCTCTGAGGGGGGGATGGGGGTGGCACGGAGTGGCGGGCGAGCTCCTGCTGTCCCGGAATTTCGCTTGGCTGACTGTTGCGGCTGCCGTCGGCACTATCGGGGGCCGCCCCCTGTCCGCCCGGTTCTAATCCAGAGACACGAAAAAAAGCTTGTGCCGCGTCCGCACCTTGCGAGGCTTCCGCGGCTTCCGCCGCTTGGGGCCCCCGATGCTCCGCGGCTTCCGCAGCCTCCGCCGACTCCGCCGTGACCTCGCAATCCTTTCCTCTGCCCTGCTGGTGCTGCTGAGGGGGCGCGGGGGCCTCGACGTCTTCCCGTGTGTTCTTTTTGGGGTCGCTGGGTGGCTCTTGTTGCTGCGGGGGGGGGGGGGGGGGGGGGCTGCTGCTGCAGCTGCGGGGCGCTGTTGCTGCTGCTGCTGCAGCTGCTGCTGCAGTGCTCTGATCCAGAGACACGAGTGGGGGCTTGCGCCACTTCAGCACCTTCCGAAGCTTCTGTCGCTTCGGGCCCCCGATGCTCCGCGGCCTCCGCCGACTCCGCCGTGGCCACCTGCTTCTTTTCTCTGCCCTGCGGGGTGTCTTGTTGCTGCGGCGGGGGGGGGGGGGGGGGGGGCTGCTGCTGCAGCTGCGGGGCACTGTTGCTGCTGCTGCTGCAGCTGCTGCTGCAGTGCTCTGATCCAGAGACACAAGTGGGGATTTGCGCCACTTCCGCACCTTCCGAGGCTTCCAACGCTTCGGGCCCCCGATGCTCCGCGGCCTCCGCAGCCTCCGCCGTGACCACCATCTTCTTTTCTCTGCCCTGCGGGGTGCTGTTGCTGCTGCTGCTGCTATTGTGGTCGCTGGGGGGCCTGCCGCGGTGGCTGCTGCGGCTGCTGCCCTGCTGCTGCTGCAGCAGCTGCTGGGCCCCGTTGCTGCTGCTGCTGCTGCTGTTGCTGCTCTGCGGCTGTGCTGCTGCGTCTGCCCGCGGCTGTTGCTGCTGCTTGTGCTGCTGCGGCAGTTGCTGCTGCGGCTGTTGCTGCTGCTCGCCGCGGCGGCGGCGGCGGCGGCCGCCGCCGCGGCGCCGGCGGCCGCAGCGGCGGCAGCGGCGGCGCCAGTTGCAAGGCCCGCAGCGCCGGCCCCAGCGGCGCCCGCGGTGCCAGCGCCGCCCGCGGCGGCGGCGGCGGCGGCGGCCGCCGCGGCGCCGGCGGCCGCTGCGGCGGAAGCGGCGGCGCCAGCCAAAGTCTAACCGCGCTATTCGGCACCTAGCCCACAAGCATACGGCACCCAGGATACACGCGCATACTACCCACCACCACAACCAGCACCAGCACCAGCACCAGTACCAACACCACCACCACCAGCACCACCACCACCAGCACCACCACCACCACCATCACCACCACCACCACCACCACTACCACCACCACGACCACCACCACGACCACCACGACAACCACGCACACACGCACGCACGCACGCGCACCACCACCCACTACGCACGCGCGCGCGGAGCCACAGGTCCGCTACGACACGCGCCCGCGGATAGAGAAAATCAGCGCCATGGCAAGGGATGGGCGGGAGGGGTAGGACGTCAGATATGACGCAAGCGCACCTAGCTTGCCCTCCTCCCCCCCCTCCTCCTCCGCCCCCCTTCCCCCCCTTTCTCCCCCGTGTCTCTTCCACCTTGTCTTCCGAATTCGCCGCGGCGGCAAGCGCCACCCGTCCGCTTACACCATAGCTCCGGCGGCGCCCGCGGCGCCCCCCCCCCGAAACTTAGCCCCCCCGCTCAGCAGCTCAGTCAGTCGCCCTCCGCAGCAGCCCTCGCGCGAGCGCACCCGCGCTCGAAGGCCACGTTGATGGCGGCCCCCCCAGTGCAACCGGACTTCGTCGAAGCCTGGGGGGGCGGGGCAGCGGCAGGCGAGGGGGGGGGGGGAGAGGCCGAGTTGGGGCGGGGGCGAGGAGGGCGAGCAGGAGGAGGGCGAGGAGGATGAGGAGGACGAGGAGACGGAAATGGAAGACAGGGGGGGCGGCAGCGGGCCCCCCCCCCCCCCCCCTCATCACTTTGTCTGGAACGAACTACTCCCCCTCATCATCCGCCTCCTCCTTTTTTCCCCCTCCTCCTCCTCTTCCTCTTCGCCTCCTCCTCGTCGCATCATCATCCCCTCTCATCGTCTTCCCCCTGGCCCCCCTCCTGCCCGCCACTCCTCCCCCCCCCCCTGCCCTCATCATCATCCCCCTTGTCCTCCTCCCTCCTTATTATCCTCCCTCCCCCCCATCCTCCTCCACCCATTTCTCTTCCGACCCCTCGCGTTCCTGCTCCTCCTCTTTCCCCCTCTCCTCGTCCTCCTCGTCCTCTTCCTCCTCCTCCTTCTCCTCCCCCCTTCTCCTCGCCTTGCCCCTCCTCCTCCCTCCTCCTCCTCCCTCGTCCTCCCCTCGTCGCCCTCCTCCTCCTCCTCCTCCTCGTCCTCGTCCTCACGTCCTCGTCCTCGTCCACGCCTCGCCCCCCCGCCCCCCCCCCCTCCCCCCCCCCCTCGCCCTCCCCCCCCCCGGCCGCCCGCTGGCCCTGGTGGCGCCTGCCCAAGCCGCACGCCTTAGCGCCTCGCTCGATGTCGCGCCCGGCGCGCTCGTCGCCCTGCGGGGGGGCCCGGGGGCGGCTCGCGAGCACGAGGCGCACCGCCTGCGCCGCCCCCATTAGCCCCATGGCGCAGAGACGCGCACCAGCCACGCACGCCGACCGGCACTCACCCTGGCGGCAGAAGATGAGCACTATAGCCCCGCGCGGCGCCGCAGCCAGGGTTTTTTCATCGCACCCCTCAGCTGCTGCGCGACCCCGCGGTAATTCCACGATGCTGGCAAGTGGACTGGGCCCTCCAGCCCTGCCGCCCACTGCCGCGCCCCGCCCGAAGGCCCGGCGCCGAGGCAATCCACCAGGATGTCCCAGTCCAAGCGATTAGCCCCATCCTGCACAGCCGCCACGCCGCCAAGCCACCAGTTCATCCCTGAGGTTCACAGGAGCTTGTTTTAAGATTACGAAGATATGGATATTATAATAAGATTCAGCATCTTATTTATAAGCTGCAGAAAATAGGTTCTTCAATACATGCAGCTGTTTATTTGCGTCGGCGCCGACAGGCGCGATGAAACATGAGTTTGCGTGAGGCGTGTGCCGATTTGGGCAATTTGGGATCTGTCTGCGCCTACTTGGGCCGCATGTAGAAAGCAACCGAGCTACCAGCGGCATCAAGGGTCGCGCAGAATTGAGCCAGCCAAATTTCCTCCTCCTCCTGCCCCTCCTCCTGCTCCTCCTCCTGCTCCTCCTCCTGCTCCTCCTTCTGTTCCAGTTCCTCCTCCTCCTCCTCCTGCTCCTCCTCCTCCTTCCTTTCCCTTTCATCCTCCCTTGTTTTTTTGTCATTCCCATCCTTGCCCTCTCCCTCCTCCTCCTCCTCCTCCTCCTCCTCGTTATCATCCCCAGCTGCTCCTTGTCCTCCCAATCGTTTCTTGGCCTTTGATCCTCAGCTTCTTCATCGTTGTTTTCCTCTTCTCTCCTCCTCCTCCTTCTCCTCCTCCTCCTCCTTCTCCTCCTCCTCCTCCCCCTCCTCCTCCTCCTCCTCCCCCTCCTGCTTAGTTTGCTGTTCCTCTACTTCTCATCCTCGCCGACAGTTTTCTCGAATCGTGCGAACGTGTGCTCTCGATTGCAAGTGTTAATCTCGCTCTTCTTTTCTCACTCTTAAGATTCGGACTGAAATCCCAAACTGTTACCCACCATTTGGGGATACATAAAACAAGAATGAAACTTCTTGGAAACGCAGGGGTTCGCGATATAGCACGCGTGCACCCCTGCAACATGAGGGGGGGGGAGGATCAGGAGGAGGAGGAGGAAGATCAGGAGGAGGAGGAGGAGGAGAAGGAATGGGACGAGGAAGACGACAACGAGGAGGACGAGGAGGACGAACACGAGCAGGAGGAGCAGGAGCACAAGCAGGAGCAGGAGGGAGCTGCAAGGATGTAGGAGGAGAAGGAGGAAGAGGAGGAGAAGAGGGAAGAGGTGAGGAGAAGGAAGAAGTGGAGGATAATGAGGAAAAGCAGGAGGTGGTGGGAGGAGGTAGGACGAGGTGGGAGGAGGTAGGAGGAGCAGAATGAGGATGAGGAGGATGAAAAGAAGGAGGAGGAGGAGGAGGAGGAGGAGGAGGAGGAGGAGGACCAGGAGGAGGAGGTTGAGGAGGAGGAGGAGGAGGAGACGGCGGAGGAGGAGGAAGAGGAGGAGGAGGAGCAGGAGGAACAGAAAATTCGGAATGAGGAGGGAGGGAGGGAGGAGGGAGGAGGGGGGAGGGAGGGAGGGGATGGCGAGACTGGGTGCCCTGGCGCCCGCCTGGGGCGTTCGATCGCTTGCCATGGGTGCGAGCTTCCGCGCCTGCTTCGGGGAGATCTCTAGGGGCCTCGGCGTTCGCGAAATCCCTTTAGAAGGCCTGTTCGTCCGTCGTCATTCGACCGTTGCTGTTTTCTTTTATGCGTGCATAATTGCGCGTGTGCGTGCTTTTGTGTGTGCGTGTGTGTGTGTGGGTGTGTGTGGTGTCTGCGTTGTGTGCGCGCCGTTTGGCTGTTAGTGCGAGTGTGCGCGCTTGGTTATTTGCCTGAAGGGTCTGTGATGTGATTGTGCTTTTGCGTGCGTGCGTGCGCATGTGTGTGTGTGTGTGCGTGTTTGCGCGCATCTTTTTGTTTTGCACGCGTGCCTCTGCACCATCCTTCGACTGCGAACTCTCTAGCGCTGCGCTGACCCAAGACTGTTGCACAACGGCGCTGGCCTAAACACGGAACTATTGACGCAACACAGTGGTGAATCACATTCACGGGTCACCGATGCAAGGGGCAATTCTTGTAGTCTGTTTCGGCCATGTCGCTGATAGCTTTGCACATGGCCTCTGGATAGGCTGCTGATACTTTCGTCAACGATTTGACTCCATCCGTCCATTTGCCCTTTTTCACAGTCAGCGGTACAGACGATGTCCCCTCCTCTTCCCTCTTGCGCTTCACACAGCGCTTAGTCTTCTCGAGCCAGTAGCACCCCGTGGGGTTAGTGAGGCGAAGTTCGAACGGCTTCTCTGAGAGAGCTCCGAACGCACCTCCATACGTAACAATTCTCTCGGCCTTGACCGTGTCCAAAACTGTGGCGATAGGACTGAACTTGAACATCAAAGACGCGAGGGGTTGCTCCAAGGTAAAATAGCAACCGCGTACATCAGCCATCAAAATCAAGTTTGATGTGAGCTGGGCGCAAGCATTGTCAGCTCTGGTTTTTTCCATCGAAGTATCACCTTTCATATTTTCAGGCGTCCTCTTGTAAGTATTCCGAGTCAAAAACACGAGCCAAGACGAACAATCGGGGCTGAACCATGCCGTGCCGCCCTGCTTCAGAGAGCGGATGAGGTACACTGCGTACATGAGTCCGTAAATCGACAGCACGTTCTCTTTATGCGAGTTGACTTTGTCAAACGATTTTGCTCGATATCCCTTTTCCTGGTGCGCGCGTGCTGCTCCGCCCTTGCCGCCGAAGACCAGCGCCAAATGAAGGACTCGTGGCACGCGCCCCCCTGGGAGACTGTCAAAGTATTCAGACACAACTGACCAGAGAGCAGCCACAGGCACGAGCATTGGAGTAAATATGAATAGCTCCTGAAGGGGTACAAACGTCGGCGTGAAAAATGAGTGTGTGTGTGCGTGTGTGTGCGCGCGCGTTTGCTTGCGCCTTCCGTGCCACGGTGGGCACAAGCAAACGCGCACAATCAATCACTCTGAATCGTCCTTGCCCCGATGGTCCATCCACCCTTCCCTGCTTCTGTTTGTTTCCCTTTCCATCCTTTCGAATCCTTCTCTTCCTCCTTCCCTCCTCTCCTCATTCCCTCCTTCAATCCATCCGTGCTTCCCTCCTTCTGAAGGCCCTGGGTCCTTGAAGCCAAGGGTAGATGCCACTTGGACAGCAGCATCACGCAACCATGGAGGATGCTCTTGAAATTCCATCTTGCCAAAGTGCAGCAAGTCTCATCTCACGGTAAAGGGCTCAGGAAATTGTTGAGGCCAAATGTTGCGATCAAATTGAAAGACCGAATGCACCGATGAGGAAATGTCATAGCGTGGGCGTGCTCAGCTACATCCCTCAAGACTTTATTCAGACCCTCGTCAACGAAAGTTGAATACCATCTTGGGTTCCCGTGGAACCTGATCCTCAGGAGTTTGACTGAGCAACACAATTAAGGAGATGAGACAGAGGGGGACTGACAGAGGGAAAGGCTAAACAGGAAAGCGTGAGAAGGGGGCTTGGAGGAGGGGGAAGGAGGAAGGAGGAAGAAGAAGGAGGAGGGGGAAGGAGGAGGGGGAAGAGGAAGACAAGGCATGGTGAAGAGATCTATGCGCAGGGGGTGCCAATGATTCTGCGACGGGGGCGGGGGCGGGGTGGCACCGATCCCTCTCTAGACACAAGGGCCCAGGGGGTGGGGGCTCCTGAAATCATGCGATTCTCTGGACCCCTGCGGGTTACCCGTCTAAGTTTCCAGAAGCTCTCGTTCCGGACCCCCCCCCCAGGTCCCCCCCATCTAAGGCGCCCCCTTTTCCAGCCACCCCCCTATGGTATTTGTGAAGCCCCCTTTGCCCCGAACCGCGCGACGCCGTCGCACGGGCAGACGAGAGAGGGTCATCAGAAAGGATTTTGGGATCAGAAGCTCTTCATGATTCTTACATTTTCGCTATCTAGATCACTCTCTGATTCTATGCGTGGCCCTCTCCCCACTCCCTCCTGCCTCCCTCCTCCTCCTCCTCCTTCTCCTCCTCCTCCTCCTCCTCCTCCGCCTCCCCACTCCTACCTTCGCTCCTCCTCCCTCGCCACCCATCCTCCGGGCGCCAGGGGATTCTGGAATGGACCAACCTGACTGCATTCATTTCAACATCCCGCGGGGTTGTCCGCTGCGCCGCGTGGACGGCGAAATGGAACTTCGGGGTAAAGTGAACCTGTGCCGTTTCGCATCGGGCCAGCGTTGCGACCATGAGATCAAACAGCGCTTGTAATTTGCTCTCCGCCACAACCGGGCCCTCGTCTTTCAGTATGTTCATGTATTCGATCATACATTCGCCAGCAACTCTGAGGTCTGTACCGAATGGGATGTCCGCGTTGTGTTTTTTGAGTAAGTCCACAGCAAATTGAAGCAATATCCATGTCTCATACGCTTTCGTCTTCGGGGGCTGCCCTGGGTGTGGATTGGTTTCGTTGTCCTCGTAATCCCCGAGCTCTCCCAACATTTTTGGTGTGAGGTCGCTTAGCCTGTCTCCGTGAGGGATACCAGCACGTTCGAAAAACTCAAACATAGATGCTTTCAGATGCCTGTAACCGATGTTCATAACTGTTTGCTTGTTTCCATGGATTTTCCCAGGGTTGTGGATGAGGATCCGCAATAAGATTGCTGATGCGAGTCTGCCGAATACGCCCAAATACAATGTACGCAATGCGTCAACAGCCACAATAGTTGATGGAGCGAGGCCCAACCGTAAATCGAATATGGGGTTTCTCCAAATAGCAGGGCCTGCTACTTTGGTTCCGTCATGCCCGAATGCCCGCCTCCAAAACGTCACCGTCACAGGTAAGGGGGTTGTGTCTAAGTCCCCAATGTTTAAAAGGGTCGCGCTTGGGACGAGGACATCTTTTGCTTTGAGGTTCCAGCAATCTGATATCAGTGTCCGCCCCCATTCTTTTGGCCCCTTCTTGTACTGCAATTTGCCCAAGATGAGTGATCGATCAGCCTCCGAATTCAGGGTCACGTGTGTTTCGCATTGCTGGCAAAACGATTCGTATTCGCGATGGTCCCTGGGTGCCCAAGGTAGACGTGCCAATTGAAGTAGGTCGGTGAATGCATGCATGTCTTCCGATGTACATTTGCACAACGAGCACGGCGAGCACGATGAGTTCACACTGGGGAGCCCGTGAGTGCGCAACGCGCCGGCCCAGTCTAGCTTTAGCCATATCACGCACCCTGTGAAGCCCAATGCCCCCCCTTTCGATTTTGACGCACGATCCAATGAGTGGCCGTCAGGGATTAGGTCACCATTGTAACGATGTGTCGGTCGGACACCATCGGCCAACACTCCTATGCACCACCTCAGGTAAGTAAGGATGGGGTACACACTGCACCACCCCCTGCACCCACAAGAACACGCACCTCGCGACCGCAAGGTTGTGATGAGAGTTCGCTTCCGAGTGAGCACGTTCGTGCACCAAAAACCCAACACTGTATCTGGGTTGGATGATGTCATTGAACTGAAGCGAACTGCATCCGTGTAAATCGCAAGCGGCACTGGGAGATCGGCGCCACTCCTTTGGGCCCGTTTTACAAGCGTGTGTTCCCAGTAAACGTCTGGAAGTTTTGTGTCGGGGCCGACGGTGCACGTGTCCTTGTCTTTGGAGATCGCTTCAGCAAGGGCCTCGTGAAGTAGGGTTGCCTCTGTTTGTAATTCACTCCTGGATCCAGTGTGTTTGTCCGTGGTGGGGTAGTTAATCACATCAACCATTTCTGGGCATGGCATCGCTTCGTCTAGGTCCCTGCTATACCTCCCCGTTTGCAAGCCAGGCGGGCGCGCATATTTGTGAAAGTCCCCCCCCAAGACCTCAGCACGGTCGCACCAGTGACACAGGATGCATGTATCTGCAGCAGAAAGTTTCCCGATCGCGTAAAGTTCTTTGATCTTTTGAAGTAGGTTGTGTCCAGCATCCCTCTGTCGTTGCAACCTCGCGTCGATCTCCTCCTGGGTACTAGCTGGCGGCTGGAGTATCGTTGGTTGGGTCCGACGCCGTTTGGGACGTGCCTCCATGGAACCATGATGTGGCAGGGGTGGCAAACAAACAAACTGGATTGAGAGGGGCAGCTCGATGGGGACGCATCGGAAACGAGCGATACGACGACGATGGGCGGGATGATACGAAGGGAAGGTTACAGGTAGGGAAACTGGAAGACATGAGCACCGATCACGATGAAAACGAGGAATGATAAGGGGTTGTGCGTGTAGAGGCGTGCGAGCAGAAGGATGAATATAACCCGCGCAAGTGCTACAAGCCTTCGGAAACACAGCGTGAACTTAAGATCACAGTGGCGCACCCCCCCCCCCCCTGAGCTCGCGAGTCAATTCGTCCAGAGGTCCTGCCGTTCTCTTTCTGTCATGCTCTGTCTTTCGAACGTTCAAGGGTCTGAGGGCGAGTACAAAGCCCTGGGGCCGACACTGTGTCTCGAAGAAGGTCGACATCGAAGCAAACTCGGTACCAGGACCTGACCCAGAGACGACTGAGGGCCCGATCGAACAAAAGGGACAGAAACCACGGGGTGCAATCCTATTGAGCTGCGAGTCGCATGAGACCAGTCCACAAACGATGACGATGACGCCTGAGGTGATGATGACGCGATTCCATCTCCAAAAAAGGGGAGATGCTGCATCATGTCCTGGCGCTCGTTCAAAAGGATACTAACTGGTCGTTGTGCGTACTAGTACTGCTACCTGCATGCTGCTCTTCTGCTTTTGCTTATGCTAGATATCACTGATTGGCTGTTGCCTCCCCCTCCCCCTGCGGTATCCCATGTGATGCAGCCGATGCAGGCAGCTATCCCGCAAGCACTCTACAGAGTCGCTCGAGCTGTCTCGTGCGCATCCCCGCTGCGACACGATCAAACACGCAGCAGCGACCAGCGGGTATCTGCAGGGCTACCCCTACAGAACAATTGAGGATTCACGCAGCGACCCTCGAGCATCATTGAATGAATATCGAAGTCTAAGAAGAGTAGTAAGCTAAGAAAAGTGGAGTGTCTTTGAATTTCCCCCAGAGAGAGTTCAGAGTCCAGAGCCCCCCCTGTCAGAGGGGAGCCCCATCAGAGAGCCCCCCCTCTGTCCCAGGTCCGACCTGACAAAGTGCCCCGGAAAAGAGCAGACAGCCAGCCCCGAACCGGACTCAACGCGACTCAACAAAAACGGTGAACTCAGCGTTGAGAGAATAAGCTCCCCTCGATTGACATCCTCACAAAACAAGATGCCCTCACGCACTCAAACAACGCCGACTCAAACCGGTCCGCGGGTGGCCCAAACTGTCCACTAAGGACTAAAGAAGCTACCGTTTTTTCATGTCGCGAGAGAGTGGGGGGGGGTACGAACAATATTTTCCCGCCCTGATGGGCAGCAAATTACACAACCCCCCGCTCCACCTAAGGTCGCGCTGGCAGAACTTGGAACTCACCGGCCTGGTGCCCACAAATGCGGGCGGCGGCGCCGCGGACGTGTTTCGCGGGGCCCGAGGGCACAAGAGGAGGACGAGGAGGAGGAGGAGAAGGAGGAGGGGAGGAGGAGAGGATGGAGGAGGAGAGGGAGGAGGATGAGGAGGAGGAGGAGAAGAGGAGGAGGAGGAGAAGAGGAGGAAGAGGAGGAAGAGGAGAGGGAGGAGTGAAGACAGCATGCCAGGCCCCTATCGGGCAAACATATCCTTCCCACTTCGCGAGACACTCTTCGCGATAGCCACTCTCGAGACAGTCCGAGGGGCGGCAAATGAGAAACAAAACTGAAGCAATGCCAACTGAGGTATGCTTGCCCGAGGTTGGTAGCATGAGCAGGGGCGGCCTGCGATCAGGAAGCGGCGCCAGGTGCGGCGCCCTCGCCGCCCCTCTTGCGCTTCTTGCCGACCTGGGCCTTCGGCTTGGCGCTCGGGGCAAAAAAAAAAAAGAAAAGGGGCAAAAAAAAAAAAGGGCGAGAACACAAAAGAAGAAAAAAGCATAAAAAAACAAAGGTAAAAAAGATAAAAAAAAAAAAAAAGAAACAAACAAACGCACAGCAACCGTTCCCACAAAAAATAGGGTCAAAAAGAAAAAAAGGCTCCTCTGCGCCTCGACCTGGCCGCGCTTGGCACCGAGGAGGATGCTCATCTCGGCCTGAACATCCTCGACCATCGGTTTGACGATGGCGCTGAAGTTCTTGAATGTCACCTCGGCGCCCGACAAGCCCGTCTGCTCGACCATGCTCGACTTGAGCGAGCCCATCTCTTCGGCCACAATGAGGCTGAGCGTGCCCGACTGCTCGATCGTACTATCGAGCTTCTTGAGCGCATCCGTCAAAGGCTTCATGGCCTGCGGCGTGTTGAAGCGCGACCAAGAAGAGTCCTTGCCGATCTGCTTCTGGAGGTTCGTCGCTTGGGTCACGGTACTGCCGTAGTCCTCCTTCAGTGCGCATGCTGCTCGGAAGGCCGCCATCAGGGCCGCGTCCTTCTTGACCTTCTTCTCGCGAGGCAGATTGCCACCGCCACCACCATCACCGCCAGTAGTTCCATCAGGAGTTCCACCAGCGGCACCAGTAGTTCCACCAGGAGTTCCAACGGGACCAGTAGTTCCACCAGGAGTGCGAGCAGACGACGCAGCTGAACCAGGAGGGGCACCACCAGCGCCTGCGCCAGTTGCTGCATCAGTAGTTCCACGAGGAGGCGCTGCCTCTGCACCATGAGCTCCACCAGCCTGGGGCGCAGCACGTGCAGCCGCGGGCGCAGCAGCTGCCGCCCCAGAAGACGCCGAGCCGCTGCCGCGCGGGGCCGCAGCCTGCTAGAAAGGGGTATCTTCCTCCTCCTCCTCCTCCTCCTCCTCCTCCTCCTCCTCTTCCTCTTCCTCCTCCTCCTCCTCGTCCTCCTCAAGTTGTTCCCCCCTCGCCTCCTTATGTTCCCTCATCCTGCTCCTCAGTTGCCTTCTCCTCTTCCTCCGCCTCCTCCTCCGCCTCCCACCTTCTCCTCTTCCACTCCCCCTCATCCTCCTCATTCTCCGCCTGCCTCTGTCCCCTTGTGTGTCTTTCTCCTTCGCGTTCCAGGTCCCCATCTCTTGTGCGTTCCTCTTCTTCTGTGTCTTGTTCGTCTGCTTATTCTTCTTCTTTCCCCTTTCCCCCCTCCCCCAGCCTCATCCCCCCCCCCATCCTCCTCCCGCCTCCTCCTGCCTCCTCCTCCTCCTCCTCCTCCTCCTCCCCCTCCTCCCCCTCCTCCTCCTCCTCCTCTTCCTCCTTTCAGCCCGTCTCATTTTGCATTCGGTGCTCTCTCATCGGATGCGCCTTGGTAATTCAAGCGATTCGTTTCTCGGGGCCGCTCGAGGCCTTTGAACGGGGGGAATTCACGTGTTTCGTCTCCTGGAGTATTAAACGATTGACTTCCGAACATTCCTTGGGCGCCATGGGAATGGGCCCCGAGCCCTACACGATTACGCCCAGCCTTTCAGAAGAGAAGCCCTTGGGCCTCTGAGCGGGTGGTCGAACCTTCACGCCTGAGAGACCAGTTCCTCACCATGGACTCCCTGAAGCCCTCCTCCACGTACAAGAAGCGTGCGCTCTGCGCACGGCTGCAATATTTGAAGTGCGGGTATCCCGTATCCAAGCAGGTCAAGGCCCAATTGACTGCATTCTTCATTCCCTGGGCCCCACCTCCCTCTTCGACCGCGATGCGCCCCAAGGGGCGGTAGACGCTGCCCCGAAATTCCTCCAGGATCTCAGACTCAGTGTAGCTTTTGCTGATTACAACCTTGTCGTGCTGCTGTTTCGCCCAAGTCTGGCGAAATGCTCTCTTTGCATCGGGGCCCTGGGCGCTCTGGTACTCGTCATGCTTAGCTGGGTTGGCCTTCAAATAACGCTGAAATCTCCCTGCAACTGGATTGCCCTTATATCCACGGGCGTCGAAGTCGAAACCGTTATCTTTGATGTTTGTCCAGAACTTCTGTTCTGGAGTCAAGCTTTTTTCTTCTGTTTCTGTCTCTTGTTTGCGTTTGATCGCTGCCATGCTGACGATCACCTCATCCACTGTGTCCTGCTGCCCCCCAGTGTGGTCGAACAACATCCTTTCCACGCTGGCAACTTCGAGGTTGGAGTTGGTCAGGCCCTCCACCAGCATGTTGGCGAGATGCTGCAGACACGCATCCGTATTTTAGTAGGCATTCCGACATCTCAGCGCTCTGTGGACCTTTCTCTGTGGTTTGCGCTGCGACTGGCACTACCCCCCCCCCAAAAAAAAACAGGATGATGGAAAGGATGAGGCTGAGGAGGAGGAGGGGGGGGAGGGAGGAAGAGAGGCGGAGGAGGATGATGAGAAGGAGGAGTACGAGGAAGGAGCTCGAGGCGACGGAAAAGAAGGGTGAGGAGGGGGATGAGGAGGAGGAGCGCCCCAGACTCTGCAGCGTGGAGTGCGAGGGCTAACAGATTTGAAACGCTCGATCTTTCACGTGGCCCGCGCCCCACAACGTCGATCGGCCATGACACAAACATCTTGCGCGCATAAGACGTGCAACCATGGAAAACGAATGTCGCAGCCTAAGGACCCAATCGCCATCTCGCCATTTAAGAGGGGGGCTTCCAGACGACAGGCCAACCAGAAGATCCGGACTGGAGAGCGTTGAGCTCCATTGGTTTTGATGCGGGGGAGGGGGGCCGACTTTAAATTCATAGAGGGGGGCGGCTGGCCTCCACTATCAGACTCCATGCCCCCAAAGACCCCTCGTTCAGTTTGTCGCTCGACCGATCGAAAAAAAGTGGTCCTTGTTAGAATCCAGAACTGCAGAACCCGCTGGCGATGACGTTGGCGTTCCTGAGGGGGTCGCCGCGGGGGGGGCGTTGACGCCGAAGTAGGGCAAGGTCGACGGTGAGAGGCCTGCCTCCTCCCGCATCTCGGCCTCCTCGCCAAGGGTCGGCAGTCGGTCGGTCCACGGGATGCCCGACGGAAGCTCCTGGCAGCGGCAACGGAAGGGGGATCAGCGCGAATGGACGTACGAGAGGGGGATGAGCAGTAGATCTCACGACCGCATGTCGAATAGCACAAGTGGGTTGGCCACCCAGGATGGATCGGGCGATTGGCGCAAGGCGGAGAGACGGGGGCAGGATAGGAGGGCTGGGGGGGGAGGGGTGAGGAATGTCAGGAGGACGAGGGGGGAGCACGAGGAGGATGAGGAGAATAACCCCGAGGAGGAGATCGAGGAGGAGGAGGAGTAGGAGGAGGAAGTCCATCTGACGTTTCGGAGTTCTCCTGATCCCTTTGCGCTCGTTTCGTCTGTCGTCCCTCCTTCCCTTCCCTCTATCCTCCCTCCTTGCTCAGGCGGGCGCGCTATTTGATTTCTGCGATGGCGTGACACGCATGCCGAAACTATGCGCAACTGGATGTTCTCGCAGCACCCCTGGAACAATCGGACACGACTGCAAGTAGCTATGTTGTGGTTTGTTGTGTCTGCGCACATCGTTCAACCATCCCACTGGTTCCTGCTCTGGAATGCCGCCTGGAAAACTTAGCAGCGTGCAGCGTGAAAAGTCGCTCTCTCACTCGCAGCTCTTTCAGTGCCTCTAGTCGAAGATGCTCCCAAAGCCTGGCGGCGGCACGTCGTCGAAGCCATGCCCCAAAGCTGTCCACGCCGCCGCCTCCTCGTCACTGCTGGCCACCGAAGCAGCCTCCTGCGTCTCGCCCGAAGCGCCAGGCCCCTTCGACGGCGACGCCTTCTTCCCCACAACCTTGGCCTTGCCCTTGGCTTTGCCCTTCGGCTTCGGGCGCTTGGCAGCCGCCGCAGGCGTCGTGTCGCCCCCGCAGCCTTTACCTCCTGCAGCTGCCTCGCCTTGGCCACCAGGTTTTGCTGCAGGGCGCTTGCGCACTGTCGTTAATGACGCCACCTTGGCCACGCAGCTGATCTTCTTCTTGATGAGGTCGTCCTTGTCGATCTTGTTATTCGCGTACATGTGCACCAACTCCTCCATGTGCTTGCGGATCTGGCTGATCTGATCCTCGTTGAAGTCTCGCAAGGATTGCTGGGCGAACTGTTCATTGCCATCCGACTTCTCATGGCGAATTGCCAAAAATGAGAAGCCGCTCCGCTTGAAGTCGACGAGCCTGACTTGGCCGTCGGTCACGTGCTCGACCCAGTTCCTGGCTACCTGGGAACCCTTGGAGGAAGACTTCAAGAGCTCCTCCAACTTCTCAGCGCTTACATGCGGTACCGACCACGTGTCTCCATCTGGCCAGACCGCAACGGGGAAATCTTTGCAGTGCCCTTTCAGCAAGCCATTCTCAACGCTCGGGATCACCAAACGAATCGCCTTCTCTCGCTCCGCGCCCTTGGTGCGGAAGGCGGCCTGCATCTCAGCATCCCACGCGTACTTGCACACGTAATCCTCAGGAGTTGTTGTCCTCCGCCGCTTCGAGCAGGGCGCCCCAGCAGGCAGCTTGTCTGCAGCACTGGTCAATCCCGAAGCGCTCGATCCCGAAGCTGCAGTCTCCGCTGGCTGTTCAGCAGCCTTGCCAGCCGCCAACTCCTCGCCAGCTGACTCCTCGTCCTCAACTCCCTCCTCGGTGGCGCCAGCTTCGTCCTCAGCCTCATCCTTCTCGGACTGCTCCTCCTCTTCACCCTCTTCGAACTCCTCGCCGTCGCCCCCCTCCTCCTCAGCAGCGCGGCCTGCGTCTCCTCCTGCATCGCCAGCTGGCTCGGCAGGAACGACCTCGGCCGCGCTCCCTGCGCCGTCCTCCTCTGCGCCGCTGTCGGCACCGTCGACTTCCTCATCGGCAGGGCCGGATGGTCTCGAGTGCTTCCGAAACGCCGCCAGGCATTCTGGGATGTCCTCGTCGTCGGCACGATCCTTGAACTTGCTGACGTACTGCTCCATGTCGCGCCTCATTGCCCTCAATCTCTTGGCCAAGCCCTCTGCCCACTTGCTTCTCGAGTCGCTCAGGTGGAACGTGTCTTCCTTCTCCGCCGCCACTGTGTCGAGCGCCTTCTGTAGCTGGAGTTGTGGCAAGCCCGCTGGCAGCAACGCTATCGTGTCTGCCCACTTGAGCAACTCGACGTTGTTGCGCGGGCCTCCTGTCACATCATCCCTGTAGTCGGGCCTGGCGGTCGAGGTGATTACCTTACTGAGATCCTCGGTGAGCGCATCAAGATCATCATCGGATATGCTGGCTCTCCTCTTGGGAGCCATCTAGGCCGTTCTGCGCGCAGATGCACTCGGCGCGTGCGCAAACCTGAATGTTTTGAGCCAAATCGGCAACAGAAGTCACGCTGAACAACAATTCGAATCGATGAGATTCGGCATGCCTGCCGAAAAATCAATGTGTCAAATCAATGAGTCATTGAGCGCGCCCTCAAGGGTACCGCCCTGCACGCTAGGATTCCGAAACTACCACGCCTGTGGTATCGCCCTGGCCAGCGATCGGCTGCGAATCCAGCTATGGCGACGAGGGTGGCACCACGCGCTACACCACGCGCCCTTCCATCTCCCGAATTCTTCTCTCTCTTGGGCGGGGGTTGGGGAGGGGGCTGGAGTTGGGGGCGTAACTAACATTGCTAGCTGCATGCCCCCGATTTGGTTCCGAGCGGGACTCCAATGGGTCGATCACGGGGCAATTCAGGAATCACCGCGAGACAGGCACGGGGAGATGTCGGCACCGAAAGGGGAGAGGTGAGCGAGAGTAGACAAGACACCTTGCAAAAAAAGAGAACATAAAAAGAAGAGCCGCTGCAGTCCTCCCGTTCCGCGACGCGACCTTCCAGCGCCATGGCCGCGCACGTATCTGTCTGGAGAAGAGAAGGTAGAATAATCTTCTCGGGCGCCCCCCGCGAACTCAGCCGCTGACTGGCGGCGAACGACAACGCACTGCACAATGCTCGCCGTCGTCCCTCGGTTTCGTCTCCCCCGTCGCCCTCGTCGTATCTGTCGTCGTCGTCGACCGCCGTCGCCATCGTCGCCATCGTTTAAACGATGGCGACGATGGCGTTTCCGTCGTCGTCGTCGCGGCAGCTTCCGTCGACCATGGCGCGTGGAATTATTTGACACTAGTGCCAAATAATTCCACGACCCCCGAAAGGGGGTTGGCGGGTATGTGAACCCAAGATGTCGATGTTTCTCTATGTTTCCTCATCCTTGTCCTGTTTCTCCCTCCCCCTCTCTGTTTTTATCCTTCTGTTTGTTTGTTCATTTCCCCCTGTTTCTAGTTCGTGCCTTTTTTTTTATTGTGGCGCACAAGATGTCAGAAACAAGAAGATCGAAACAAAAAAAATGTAACTCAAAGAGTTGCTCACCAACTTTGTAAGCAAAACAAAGAAAAGCTTATAAATAAGTTTTGGATCTTATTATAAGCTTCAGCTTCGTAAAGCTTAAAATAAGCCGGTGTGAACCTCAGGGTCAGGCTCCGCTGGCCAGGTGTCGTCGGCTGGGGCGACGTCACCCGCGTGGCAGCGAGACGGTGCGGGACCTGTTCACGCGCGGCGAGCGCGCGAGACGGCGGTCTTCCTCGACCGCCGCCGCCCACCGGCGCCGCCGGTGCCCCCCCCCCCTGGCGCCCTGAACATGTTTATCGCGGGGGGTGATTGCCCCGGGAAAACTGAGCACATGAGCTACCCTACGCGAGCAGATGGACATTTTAATGTTCATTAAGCGTTTACAAATTAAATGTAATAAGTTTTGAACTTTGGATTTTTGCTTCTTCCTCCTCCCCTGCTTCTCCTGCTCTTCTTCCTTCTCATCATGCTGCTCTTTCTTTTCTTGTTTATTTATATCTCTCTTTCTGATTATTTTTCTCCTTGCCCCCCTGCCCCCCTGAACTTGTTTATCGCGGGGGGTGGTTATCATGGAAAAACTAAGCGCGTGAGCTACCCTGCGCGAGCGGATGGAAATTTTTAATTATCATTAAGCACTTACGAATGAATTCTGATAAATTTTGAACTTGGGATTTTTGCTATCTCCTTCTCCTCCCCCCCTCTTGCTGCTTCTCCTGCTCCCCCCCCCCTTCCTCCTCTACCTCCTCTTCTCTTTCTACGTTTCTATTTATAATTATATATTTCTTCTCCCCCCCCCTGCCCCCTGAACTTGTTCATCGCTGTGCGTGAATATCTGGGGGGGGGGGGGGGGGGCGAGGCGCATGGGGGATCTCTGAAGAAACCAATAGGCATCTCTACAGAAACCAATAGGAATCTTAGGGGATCTATAAGAATTATAGGAGTGTGCACAAAAAAACTGCAGGAAACCATGTGAATCTGTTTCTATTTTTCAAATGTAGAAGCGAAGCTCGGGGGCGCGCCGCCGCGCGCGCGGCGGCGCCCGGCTAAGCTTCGCTCCTAGATTATTCACCATTAATAAATCTACATTTAAATCCAAAAGCGAAATCGAAAAATTCTGGGGCCCCCTAACGAGGCTGAAGGAACGCGCCGGCTTTTTATATTTTATAATGCAGAACTGAAGCTAGGAAGCGCGCGCGCGCGGTGACCGGGCCACCGCGCGCGCGCGCGGGTGGCCCGGCCACCGCGCGCGCGCGGGTGACCCGGTCCTGGGAAAACTAAGCACATGAGCTAAAATTGCAATTTTCATCAAGCGCTTACAAATTAAATCTAATGCGTTTTGAATGTTGGTGTTTTGCTTCCCTCTTGTTTTTTTTTCCTCCTCTTCCTCTTTCTCCTCCTCCTCATCCTCTTCCTCCTCTTCCTCCCCTGCCTCCTCTTCCTCTTCTTCTCTTTCTATCTTTCTATTTAACTATCTATATTTATTATCCTCACCCCTGGCGCCCTACTAAAGGCCCTAGGGCCAGGCCCAGGGTAGGCCTAGGGATACCCTAGGGGTAAGCCTAGGGGAAGGCTCTAGGGGTAGGCCTAGAGGTAGGCTTAGGGGTAGGCCCAGGGGTGTAGGCCTAGGGGTAGGCCCTAGGGGTAGGCGTAGGGGTAGGCCCTAGGGGTAGGCCCTAGGGGTAGGCTGTATGGGGTATGCCCTCTAAGGTAGGTCTAGGGGTACGCCCTAGGTGTAGGCCCAGGATAGGCCCAGGGGTAGGCCCTAGGGGTAGGCCTAGGGCAGGCCTAGAGGTAGGCCCTATGGTAGGCCTAGGAAAGGCCAAAGGGCCTTTTAAGAAAGGTTGGAGGAGGCTTCGAGCGAAACGAGCACGCTCGTCGAGGACCATCCAAACGAAACAAACACGTTCTTCGAAGACGTCTCAAGCGAAACGAGCAGCATAAATATACGTAGACATTTGGTGGCTCAAGATTTCGAGCTACCCAAGATACTTGCTCCAAGGCGACAATGGAACATCGCATCGAGTTCGAGAAATGTGAGAGGCAAGGGTCTCGACCGAGATCGCCGAGATCAATGGCTGACCGCCCCCGCAGCCGTTGGCGAGACATCTTCCCCGAGGACATGGCTGCTCGTCTCCCGAGCGAGTGGCGAGACATCTTATCCGGGGAGAGCCTCGCGCCGTTCGAGAACACCCAAGACATGTTCGAAGCAACGCGGCAAGAGCTCGGGCTCACAGGACCACCCGAGAACGCGCAGTGTCTCGAAGAGCAGGAGGCGCTCGAGGAGAACGCCCAGCTCCCGAACAACGAGGCCGAGAGCCCGAGGTCTCGAGAGCCCGAAACACCAGAGAAGCCCGAGGGCGAGACCGACGAGCTTGACGACGAGGACACCAAGCGCCAAGAGCTCGAGGGACCCGAGACGCCCGAGAAACTCGAGGTCCGCGAGAAGGAGCTCCAGGCCGTCAGCAGCAGCGGCGAGAAGAAGCGAGGACGAGACCGAGACGAACTCGAGGCACCCGCGGAGTCCGAGGACGAGGTCGGGAGCCCGAGGTCCCGAGAGCCCGAAACACCAGAGAAGCCCGAGAGCGAGACCGACGAGCTTGACGACGAGGACACCGAGCGCCAGGAGCTCGTGCCCGAAGAGGGCAAGCGCCTAGTAGTGGAACCTGAGGTTTACGTAGTGTTCTCGAGCCCCGACACTGGGACGACCGAGCCAGCCTCAGACGCCGAGGCGCAAGCCAGGGCGCCCTACGAGCGCACGCACAGCCAGTGGATACTCGAGGGGCGCTCGAGTTAGATTCACGCGCTCAGAGTGCTTCGAGAAAACAAGGAAGATGCCCCTATCGTGCGTCGAAAATGGCTCGAGGACATTTCAAGCGAAGCGACAGAATTGCAGAGGATGTCTCAAGCGGAAGAAGCTTTTGTTCGATGATATTTCAAGCGAAACGAGCACGCACGCGAGAATGTTTCACACGATACGAGCAATTGTTCGAGGATGTCCCAAGCGAAACATCAAATTGTTTCAAGGATGTCTCAAGCAAATGCTTCAGTAGCCTGAGGAGTCTCAGGCGAAACAAACAATTACGTCGAGGACGCCTCAAGCGAAACAAACTATTTGTCGAGGATCTCTCAAGCGAGGTAACGCATAATTTCGAAGATATGTCAATGAAAACAAATGTTTTGTCGAGGATGCCTCAAGCGAAGCGAGAGTGCTTTCGAGGATGTCTCTTCCCGCGGTTCGCGTTGGCTCAAGGATTTCGAGCGCGAGCGAGGAACGCACCTGGAGCGGGCGCGCTGCAGGCGACATGGCCAAGCGGGCGACTGTCTCCCAGAAGCCAGCGCAGGCGCCGAGGGGGCCCAAACCTTCTGTCGTGAAAAAAACCAACGCAGGACTCGAGGAAGTCCAAGCCGACAACCGTGAAGATCGAGACGGAGCTCAAGATCGAGACTGCGGTCAAGACCGACGTCAAGCAGCAGAGGGCGGAGACCGAGACGGAGGTCGAGACCGAGCTCGACCCCGCCCAAGAGAACAAGTGGAGGGCCTCTCTCGTGCGCGGCAAGACAGCCGAGCAGCTCCAGCCAGACGAGCCCACGCAGTTCCAGGACGACGAGCTTCAGTCGAGAGAGGCCAGGGTTGAGTCGAGTGAGGCACTCTAGATGGCCGAGGCGCTGCTCTTGCGAGCTAACCGAGGCTGGACGCGAAGAAAAATGTCGAGTGGCCCAGTATCGAGGCTCCCACTCGATGAATTCAAGAGAACCCAAAGAGAACCCTCGAGGATGTCTCAAGCGAAACAAGCATACACTAGAAGGTGTCTCAAGCAAAGCGAGAGATTTGTCGAAGATGTCTCAAGCGAAACGAGAGATTTCTTCGAGGATGTGTCAAGCGAAACAAGCAAATGCTCGAGGATGTCTCCAGCGAAATGAAAGATTTGCCAAGGATGTCTCAAGCGAAACGAGAGATTCGTTCGAGGATGTCTCAGGCGAAACAAGAAATTGCTCGAGGACGTACCTAGGCCTAGGCGTGTAGGCCTAGGGATGGCGAGACTAGAAAAGGAATGGGTAGGCCTAGGCGTGTAGGCCTAAGGATGGGCCTAGGCCTACACGCCTAGGCCCATCCCTAGGCCCACCCTGGGCCTACCCTTAGAGCCTACCCCTAGGCCCACCCCAGGCCTACCCCTAGGGCCTACCCTAGGCCTACCCTGGGCCTACCCTAGGCCAGCCCTTCCTTTTCTTATTCGAGGGCGTCTCAAGCGAACAACAGCAACAGTTCTCAAACGATACAGGCACGTATTCGAGGTCTCAAGCAGCAGCAGCTCCGCATGGACAACATCCGTAGCCTTTCTGGCCCCAAGCCTTTCGAGCACGCCACTCGCGCAGAAGCTTCGCCTCTCGAGCGCGACAGTCAAACGCCAGTCGACATGAGCACGCCGATCAAGCGGCAGTCGAGCCTGTCAAGCTTATGGGGACTAAGCTCGAGTCCGGTGGAATCCCCGAGCTCCCACAGGAAGCTCAGGAGCTCGCCTTACCTGACTCCCGAGGCAAAGACGATGTTCTTCAAGGAGCTCGAGGCGAAGAGGCTCGAGGCGGAGAAGTCCGAGCAGGAGCGCCTCGCAACCGCTGCTGAGCGCCGAGCGAAGGCGAGCGCCGAGGGGAAGGTGCTCGACCCCGACGACATCGGCCGAGGCGTCGCTCGGGGGCCGAAGAAGGGCGGCAGACCCGAGGGCTCGAGTCGCAACTACCACGGGACGCACAAGCCCCGAGCAGCTCCCACCCTGCGCCGAGACCCGCCCGCGCAGTGCAAGCTCCAGATCGTACTCGACTGGTGCAAGCAGGCCGACAAGCACGAGCTCGCGGACTTTTCCCAGCTCCCAGTCGGCGTCAAGGCTCAGCTCACCGAGAAGTGGCGCTGGCCCTACGAGGCAGTCAAGAACTGGCACAAGAAGAGAGCGTCTCTCGAGAAGCTGGTCGCCACGGCGAGGCTCGGCAAGAACGGCATCCGAGCCTGCGGCCGACACCGGCCGCGTCAGGCAAGGCCGGACAAGAGCCAGGGCGCGAGGTTGCAGAACTTCGCTCCTGGCCTGGCGTGCCCCGAGCGCCCCCTCGAGGGAGTCATGGGCCGACTCGAGACCCGGTTCAAGCGGGAACGCATGCGCGGCCACGAGGTTCGCCACAAGACGGTCTTGACCAGGCTCAAGTACGAGCTCGAGTGGTAGAAGGTCAAGCAGCTCCATCTCAAGAAGACGAGCCACCCCTGGTACAACCCCGAGATTCTCAAGAGACCCACCCAGCGGCTCGCGACCTTCAAGATCAACAACGTGGCCAGCAAGGACCCGAAGTGGATCGACGAGGTCGTGCCCCCGAGGCTGCGCGCGTCAGGGCACAAGGGCCAGCGCCTCTCGGAAACCAAGAACAAGACCCTCTCCCAGAGCAAGGCCAAGCTAACCTGGGCCACCGCCGACACGTTCCAGCACCTCCTGGCGAGGGGCAGCGCCGAGGAGCTCAGCCTCTTCGTCGCAGGCGCCGAGGCCTTCGCCGAGCGCAGGCGAGACGCGAGCGCGGTCGTCGTCGACGCCGCCGCGCTCTGGCCCAAGCTCCGAGGCGAGGAGAAAGTCTACCTCCGCGAGTCCGAGCTCCAGAGCGCAAGCCACAATGCTCGGATCCAGAAGCTCCGCCGCAAGTTCCGCGAGACGCAGGCCGAGGCAGACGAGGCAGCTTGGGGGGCCGAGCGAGAGAAGTTCTACGAGGAGCATGGCGACAAGAAGCAGCAAGTAGACCAAGCGTACTCGAGCGCGGGCGACAAGTACAGGCTCGCGCTCATCAACGTCTCGGGCGTCGAGGGGTGGTTCGACCCGAGCCGGGGTCCGAGGTCGGCCAAGAAGCGCAGCGCGCCCCTAGTCCCGTGCGCGAGGCGCTGCAAGATCTCCGGCATGAACCTCGAGAGCGGCACCTGGCTCCGAGACGTCCGCTACGAGCGGGGCGACGGCGAGGCCGAGGTCTTCCGAGCAGGCGAGAACATCGGCACGACCATGAAGGGTTGGCGCCAAGCCCTCCTCGAGTTCGACCCCGAGGAGCGCGCCAAGATCTTCGAGCAGATCGACATTTGGGGCCAGCCGAGAGCCTGGACGGACGAGCTCATTGCAAGCTGGACCATTGACTTCATCGAGCAAGAGCACGGCCAAGCCCTCGTCTTCGCAGATTGCCTGTCGAGCCAGTAGAACGAGAGCGTGGCGCTCCGAGCTTGGCTCAAGAACATCGTCAACGCGCCGATGGCCCCAGACGCGACGAGCTTCCCCCAAGAACCCGACGCCCACGAGCGCAGCCAGCTCAAGGCGGCGATCCGCAAGGTCAAGAGCGAGATCCACTGGGCGGTCGAGCAGGAGTGGCTCCAGAAGGTTAAGGCCGACCCACCAAGGACTACAAGTACACGATCAACTGGGGGCCCGACGAGTGCATCTACTGCATCCCCGAGGCCTACAAGCGCTTCCGCGAGGAGAACAAGGAGGCCGTGCCGCCCCATGGCATGCAATCGAACCAGATGCTCGCAGCGAGGCGGCGGGAGGGAGGAGGAGGAGGAGGAGGAGGAGGGGGAGGAGGAGGAGGAGGAGGAGGAGGGGGGGGGGGGGAGGAGGAGGGGGGGGGGGGGAGGAGGGAGGAGGAGGAGGAGGAGAGGGAGGAGGAGGGGGGAGGGAGGGGTGAGGAGGAGGGAAGGAGGAGGAGGAGGAGGTCGAGGAGGAGGGGGAGGAGGATCTCGAGCCTGGAGCTTGGATCTTCAAAGATTTCAAAAGAATCCCAAGAGGATCTCCGAGAAAGCTTCCAAGATGACTCCAAGTATTCGCTCGGGGATGTCTCGAGCGAAACAGGCGTTTTTTCAAGGATGCCTCAAGCGAACCAGATGCTCGCAGCGAGGCGGCGGGCGGGAGGAGGGGGGGGAGGAAGGGAGAGGGGGGCGGGGGGGAGGAGGGAGGAAGGAGGAGGGAACAGGGGGGAGGGGGGAGGGAAGAGGGGGGGGGGGAGGAGGGGGATGAGGAAAAAGAGGGAGGATGAGGAGGTCGAGGAGGAGGAGGAGGAAGAGGATCTCGAGCCTGGAGCTTGGATCTTCAAAGATTTCAAACGAATCCCAAGAGGATCTCCGAGAAAGCTTCCAAGACGACCTCAAGCATTCGTTCGAGGATGTCCCAAGCGAATCAGGCGATTGTTCAAGGATGTCCCAAGCGAAACAAGCAGTGCTTGAGGAATCCTGTTCTGCTCCACCTCCTCCTGCTATTCATTTCTCCTCCCCCTCCTCCTCCTTCTCCTCCTCCCCCCCCCTCCTCTGCCTCCTGCTCCTCTACTTTCTCTCCTCTTCCTGAGTTTCCTCCTCCTCCTCCTCCTTCTCTCTTCCTCCCCTTTCTTATATCTCTCTTTCTCCCTCTCGCTTTCCTTTTTTTTTATATGGTTGTCCCCTCTCTCTCTCTCTCTCTCTCTCTCTCTCTCTCTCTCTCTCTCTATATATATATATATATATGTCTCTCTCCCTCTTTCTCTTTCTCTTTCTCTTTGTTTTGGTCTTGCTTTGTTTCCCTCTCTCTCTCTCTTTCTCTCTCTCTCTCTCTCTCTCTCTCTCTCTCTCCCTCTCTCTCGCTTTCTCCTCTCTTTCTCTTTCTCTTCTCTTTCTTCTTTCTCTTTCTCTTTCCTCTCTCTCTCTCTTCTCTCTCTCTCTCTCTCTCTTCTCTCTTTTTTTTTCTCTCTCTCTCTCGCTCTCTCTCTCTCTCTCTCTCTCTCTCTCGCTCTCTCTCTCTCTCTCTCTCTCTCTCTCTCTCTCTCTCTCTCTCTCTCTCTCTCCCCCCCCTCTCTCCGTGTTTATATCTCTCTCTCTCTCTCTCTCTTCTCTCTCTCTCTCTCTCTCTCTCTCTCTCTCTCTCTCTCTCTTCTCTCTTCCTCTCTTCTCTCTATCTCTCTCTCTGTCTCTCTCTCTTCTCTCTCTCTCTCTCTCTCTCTCTCTCTCTCTCTCCCTCTCTCTCTCTCTCTCTGTCTCTCTCTCCCCCCCCCCCCCCCCCCCCCTGGCGCCCTGAACTTGTTTATCGCGGGGGTTGATGATCCTCGGAAAACTGAGCACATGGGCTACCCTACACGAGCAGATGGAAAGTTTAATTCTCTTTAAGCGTTTACAAATCAAATCTAGTAAATTTTGAACTTTGGATTTTTGCTTCGCCCTCTTCCCCTGCATCTCCTGCTCTTCCTCCTTCTCATCCTGCTGCTCTTTCTTCTCTTCTCTCTTTATATCTCTCTTTCTACTTATGTGTCTTATTGTCTCCCCGCCCCCCTGAACGCGCTCATCGCGGGGGGTGGTTACCATGGGAAAACTAAGCGCATGAGCTACCTACCCTACACGAGCAGGTGAACATTTTAATTTTCATTATGCGTTTACAACTTAAATTTAATAAGTTTTGAACATTGGATGTTTGCTATCTCCTTCTCCTCTCCTCCTCTTGCTGTTTCTCCTGCTCCTCCTCCTCCTCCCCTTCCTCCTCTGCCTCCTCCTCTTTCTATATTTCCAATTATCTTTATCTATTTATTATCCCCCCCTGCCCCCCTCGACTTGTTTAT
Source organism: Prorocentrum cordatum (assembly GCA_963575745.1). NCBI lineage: Eukaryota > Dinophyceae > Prorocentrales > Prorocentraceae > Prorocentrum > Prorocentrum cordatum. Next base: position 266,115 of record CAUYUJ010000270.1, read on the forward strand.
CGCTGTGGTTGAATTTCCGGGGGAAGCGAGGAACATAAGGAATCTCTGAAGAAACCAATAAGAATCTCTATAGGAACCAATAGGAATCTGAGGGGGGGTCTATAAGAATTACAGTAATGTGCACAAAAAACTTGTAGGAACCCATGCGAATCTTTCTATTTTTCAAATGTAGAAGCGAAGCTCGGAGGCGCGCCGCCGCGCGCGCGGCGGCGCCCCGCTAAGCTTCACTTCTATATTATTCACCATTAACAAATCTACATTTAATTCCAAAAACGAAATCGAAAATTTCTGTGGCCCTTTAAGGGGGCTGAAGGAACGCGTCGGCTTTTTATTGTATAATACGGAACTGAAGCTAGGAAGCGCGCGCGCGGCGACCGGGCCACCGCGCGCGCGCGCGGGTGGCCCGGTCACCGCGCGCGCGCTTTCTAGCTTCAGTTCTGCATTATAGTAAAATAAAAAGCCGACGCGTTGCTTCAACCTCCTTAAAGAGCCCCAGAATTGTTCGATTTCGTTTCTCGAGTTAAATGTAGATTTATTAATGGTGAATAGTATAGGAAGCTCAGAGGCGCACGCGCGCGCGCGCACCTCCGAGCTTCAGCTCTGCGTGATAAAAATATTAGAAGCAGTCGCGTTCCTGGGGAAACTAAGCACATGAGCTACTACACGAGCAGATGAAAATCTCAATTCTCTTTAAGCGCTTACAAATTAAATCTAGTAAATTTTGAACTTTGGATTTTTGTTTCGTCCTCTTCCCCTGCATCTCCTGCTCTTCCTCCTTCTCATCCTGCTGCTCTTTCTTCTCTTCTCTCTTTATATCTCTCTTTCTGCTCATGTTTCTTATTGTCTCCCCGCCCCCCTGAACGTGCTTATCGCGGGGTATGATAATGATGGGAAAACTAAGCACATGAGCAACCCTGCGCGAGCAGGTGAAACTTGCAATTTCCACCATGCGCTTGCAAATTAAATTCAATAGCTTTTGAACATCTGATTTTTGCTATCTCCTTCTCCTCTCCTCCCCTTGCTGTTTCTCCTGCTCCTCCTCCTCCTCCCCTTCCTCCTCTCCCTCCTCCTCTTTCTATAGTTCCATGTATCTTTATCTATTTATTATGCCCCCCCTGCCCCCCCCCCCCCTCCCCCCTCAACTTGTTTATCGTTGTGGTTGAATATCCGGGGGGAACGAGGAACATGAGGAATCTCTGAAGAAAACAATAAGAATCTCCATAGAAACCAATAAGAATCGTAGGGGACCTATAAAAATTACAGGAATGTGCACAAACAACTTGTAGGAACCCATGCGAATCTTTCTATTTTTCAAATGTAGAAGCGAAGCTCGGAGGCGCGCCGCCGCGCGCGCGGCGGCGCCCCGCTAAGCTTCACTTTTATATTATTCACCATTAATAAATCTACATTTAATTCCAAAAACGAAATCGAAAATTTCTGCGGCCCTTTAAGGGGGCTGAACGAACGCGTCGGCTTTTTATTTTTTTATAATACGGAACTGAAGCTAAGGAGCGCGCGCGCGGCGACCGGGCCACCGCGCGCGCGCGCGGGTGGCCCGGTCACCGCGCGCGCGCTTTCTAGCCTCAGTTCTGCATTATAGTAAAATAAAAAGCCGACGCGTTGCTTCAACCCCCTTAAAGAGCACCAGAATTTTTCGATTTCGTTTTAGGGAATTAAATGTAGATTTATTAATGGTGAATAGTATAGAAGTGAAGCTCAGAGGCGCACGCGCGCGCGCACCTCCGAGCTTCAGTTCTGCATGGTAAAAATATTAGAAGCAGACGCGTTCCTGGGGGAACTAAGCACATGAGCTACTACACGAGCAGATGAAAATCTCAATTTCCATTAAGCGCTTACAAATTAAATCTAATAAGTTTTGAAATTTGGATTGTCGCTGCTTCCTTCCCCGCTCCTCTCTCCTCCTCCTGATCCCCCTGCTCTTCTTCCTTTCCTATATTCATATGCATGTTATCTGGGTGTTGTTTGATCATATATATATATACTCTCTCTCTTTTTTGTGTGTCTCTCTCTCTCTCTCTCTCTCTTTCTCTCTCTCTGTCTCTCTCTCTCTCTCTCTCTCTTTAACCTTATATCTCCCCCCCCCCCGTGGCCCGCTGAAGAGGAGAGGGGGGGCGGGGTGGGGGGGGGGAAGGAGGGGGGGGGAGAGGGCAAGAAGGAGGAGGCTAAGGATGAGGAGGGGGATGAGTCGCGGCGAGGCCGACCGGGCAGAACGAGCTGAAGATCGCGACGGGCGAGGAACCCTGGAGCTACCCCATCGAGGCTGGCAGAGGCATCGAGCCGAGACTGGCCAGGGAGAGGCTCGAGGCCGTTGCGAGCTGGCCCGAGAACGCGCCCCCAGTGCCCGACTGGAGCTCGCTAGACGGCGAGTGCTTCGCAGTCGAGGACTTGCCGAGGGACTACGCGGACGACGAGAACCCCTGCCCCCTCGAGCTTGCAGAGCTAGACCTCGGGCTCACAGACGAGCAGCAACAGATGCTCAAGCCGCCAGAGGAGCGCATCAAGAACGCCCAGTTCCCGCGCGCCCTGGAAGGCCGAGTCAGGCTTCGCAAGGGAAACGAGCGCAAGAACAAGTGGGCGAGCAAGTTCCGAGGCCAGTGCGCGGGCAAGCTGGCGGCCAAGTGGAACAAGGCGAATCGCGAGCAGAAGGGCCGAGACGCACTCGAGAGCAAGAGCCGAGGCATCGCCGAAGCGAAGCTGACAGGGCGAGCCCCCAAGCCGAAGACCTCCTTCTCAGAAGGGCCCAAGCAGAAACCGAGAACGAAGCAAAACAAGACGGCAACAGACAAGAAGAAGCAGAACGGGGGCCTCGAGCCTTGCAAGGACTCGCCCTGGCACGGCAAGATCGCGCGGGTCGACGAGGAGCGCTTGCGCGAGGGCAGGCATGGCAGAGTTCAAGACGTCTGGCGCGTCAAGGACTGCGAGGGCGAGTACCAGCTCCGGCTGCTCGAAGTCGAGACGGCGGCGATCTTCCAGATCCGTTCCAGCCAGGCTCGAGGGGCCATGGGGCAGGGCCGGAAGCCGAGCAGAAGGGCCAGCGGAAACAGAGCGGAAGTTGACGCGGAAGCCGAGCGGGAGCTCGCGGGGAAGCCGAGCGGAAGGGCAGCGGAAGCCGAGCGGGAGGTCGCCCCTAGTGACCCACCGGCCCTCGAGCCTGAGAGGTCGTGGTCGAGCAGGAGTGGGCGCCCGCCAAGCCCCTCAAGATAGATTGGCGAGTGTGCAGGATGTTCAAGCGCACCGAGCTCGCCAAGCATCTGGCGATCACGAATTGCGAATTCGTCGAGAAGATCCGCACCCTCGAGCTCGGCACAATGCGAGCCCTGATAGGCGAGTTCGGGGAGCGAGTGGGCGTTCCCGAGGATGTCCTGCTGATCGAGCCGACAATCGCTGTCACCTGGGCCCGAGGAGACCAAGGCGACGACGAGCCCGCGACCGAGGCCCAGAGCGAGCAGAAAGCCTGGCTCGAGAAAGTCGAGAACGCCAAGCACATCCTCATTTGCGTCCACAGCGAGAACCCAGCGCACTACACCTACCTCAAGGTGACCAAGGAGCACGCCAACAGGGCCATCGAGTACCGAGACGCCCTCAGGGTACCGTCCGAGTCCGCCAAGCAGGCGGCCGCGAGGATCCTCCACAAGCTCCTGGGCCCTGAGGTCGAGTGCCCCGCTCCGAGCAACACGAGGTTCCAACTTGACGAGTGGTCCTGCGGCCTGTGGGTGACGAGGTGGTTCGAGCGCGCCCTGCGCGAGATCCGCGGCGAGGGCCGCCTGCCTCCGAGCACCATCCAGGACATCTACTCGCGAGGCAACGAGTGGATCCAGAAGCTGCTAGATGCGAGCGGCAACGCTGCCGCCCAGGCCAAGGCAGAGGGCAAGGCCACGCCCAAGGGCAAGGCCAAGAGCAAGGCCAAGGATCCGCTGGAGGCCGAGCCCAAGCACGCCGCCCTCGAGGCAGCCCTGCAAGCGGCCAAGGATTGCAAGAAATGCGAGATGCTCAAGGACGGGTCCAAAGGATGCAGGGCGTGCATGGGCGAGCAGTTCGAGGCGGTGCGCAAGAAGGGTTTCCTTGCGAGGGTAGCCAAGGAGTTCGAGAGCAAGGTTATGAACATTTGACTGCGAGCAGTCTCAGCTGTTCCGAGCTTCTGCGCGAGACCCTGGCAACCAAAAAGAATACGATTCCGAGGTTGTCTCAAGCGAAATAAACAATCATTCGAGGATACCTCAAGCGAGACAACACTTATTTGCAGGATGTCTCAAGCGAAATAAGCAATTAGTTGACGATGTCTCAGGCGAAACCAACAATTATTTCGAGGAGGTCTCAAGCGAAACAGACAATCATTTCGAGGATGTCTCAAGCGAAACCAGCAATTCGTCGAGGATGTCGCAGGCGAAACAAACATTTATTTCGAGGGTGTCCCAAGCGAAACGAGAGATTTGCCGGGGATGCCTCAAGCGAGACAAGGAATGATTTCTTTGAGACGTCTCAAGCGAAACAAGCAAGACTGATCTCCGTAGTCATTTGGTGGCTCAAGATTCCGAACTTCCCAAGAGTTTCACAAACCAAGACCCAAGCCGACGCGAGAGAGCGCCAGGGCTCCGAATATCGAGGATGTCTTTGCCGAGTTTCTTCGACATGGATGAGATGCCCGAGATGAGCACGCAGCTACCGCTCGAGGCGCCCGAGGAGCGCGAGGAGCGCGAGGACCCCAAAAAGATGGAGAAACCGCTCCAGGACTCCAAGGGGAGCGGGGACGAGACGCCGCTCGAGGACGTCAAGAGCCAGAAGCGCACAAGAGAGCAGGAGGAGACCCCGAGCAGCAGCGACAACGAGGGGGAGCGAGCCTACCAGAAAGCCAAGCGCCGCCAGCCCGCACTGCAGCCAGAGGACGAGAGCCCGAGGACGACAGCGGCAAGCGCCCGAAGCTTGAGCCCGAGCCTGTTGCAAAGGCGCTCTCCGAGCGGCCCCAGCGCAAGTGGGCGCTCGAGGGCGCGCCCTAGCCTTAGTTTATGTTTCGAGCGTGTCCTGGCGGATGTTTCCAGCGAGATCAGCAAAGGTTGAAACGAGAGATTTGTCGAGGATGCCCCAAGCGAAACAAGCAATGATTTCAAGGATGTCTCAAGCGAAACGAGAGATTTGTCGAGGATGCCTCAGGCGAAACAAGCAGTGATTTCAAAGATGTCTCAAGCGAAATAAGCAATACTTTGAAGATGTCTCAAGCGAAACGGACAAATAGTTCGAGGATGTCTCAAGCGGAACAAGCAATTCGTTGAGGATGTCTCAACCGAGACAACTCATTGTTGAGGATGTATCATACAGGGCCAAAGACCAAGGACCCTCAATATATCTTTGGCTTTTTCCTCTTGATATCTCTTTATGCTGGCTCTGGCGGGCAATTTTTACTATCTCCCCGAAAACCCAGAACTTTACCATCCCTGGGGGGTTATTCTCGCGGGTTCAGGGTTAACCTGGACAGTGAGGGGAGAGTCCTGGCTCTCTTGCGCGCGCGGTCGTCGCCCACTCTGCGCTTGTACTCCTGTAATAGCCACTGCATGGACTTCTTGGCACTGCGCTCCGTTGAGTTGGGTTCGGGGACGTGCGCCCCCTTGCTTTCCAGGGAGCTGGCCCAGCATTGCTCGCAGAGCCATCTGCAATTCTTGCCCTTCGTGTACGCCTGAGCTCGGTTCTGGGCTAGTAGTTCCCGGGTGTCGTCATCCTCCCAAGTGCCTGCTGCCCCCTGCAGTCCTGCGCTGGTGCATCCGTCGCAATTGCAGGTGGCGTCCTTCTGCGGCCTGCGGAAGCGGTCGCCTCGAACGATCGGGGGGGGCAGCGTTGTTCCTGGGGCCGGGGGGGGGGCCGGGATGTCTTCGTCGAGACGGTGGTTGGACATTGCAACCCCGCCCCCTATGTGCTGCAGGTCCTCCATGGTGTGTGGGCTGCCAAGCCCCACGTCTGGTCCCGTCAAGGCCTTGTGCAACTGGCAGATGGAGCAGTCTCCACTGCTTAGCTGCTTGACGTTCGCGGGCTGGACTATTGCCTCCAGCGCGCGTAAGGGGGCCTCGAGGGTGAAGTCATTCCTGCCCATGTCCTGCGGCAATTGCGCTCAGCTGCAATCTCGCGGTGATGGGCGCATGTGGCCAACGTGCTAATGTGGTGAATGACCTGCTCTAACTTGGCGTGGAGGGAGGCAAAGTCCGTGAGCTGGAATCCCCGCGTCTCAGCGAACTGGGCGCGGAACTCTTTGCGGCCTCTATGACGTCGCCCGTGGCCTCTGGGAATGGGAAGGGCCAGAGTGTGGCGCGAGGCTCACGCAGCTGCAGCATCATCACCGCCAGTAGGACTCTGAGTGTGGGGGGGCTGAGGGGCCGCCCATCGCCTCCTAGTAGGGCATGCGTGAGATCTGCATCGATGTTATCGGGGCTGAGGAGGGAGTGCAGATGCTCCGTTCCCGGGTGCATCCTGCGGCGTTTGCACCAGCAGGTGGTGCTGCTCCAGGCCGCGGGGAACTGGGAGAGCGCGTCCCGGGGGGTGCAACGGGTCGAGGGCTCGGGGCGGCGATTGCACCCAACCATGTGGGGCAGTGTGGGGGGGGGGGGGGGGGGGGCGAGTCATATGCGACGCCTAGCTGCTTGTCGTGCCACGGCGTGCCCAGTCCGAGGAACCAGACCAGGGCCGCCCACGCGAGGTTGTACACAAAGTTACTGGCATCGATTCCGACTTCCACGTCCAAGCAGTACCCTAGGTGACTCCAGGCCTTCCATGTCTAGGCTGCCCGGCTGCCTGGGGGCGGCCCCCATGCGCCACTGATGGGGATGTAGTCCGGACACTGTGTAGAGAAGGATGCCCATTGTAGGATCGTCAACCAGCTTCCGCATGCTGTCTGCGAGGGCAGCACTCAGCTTGTCCCAAGAGAACCGGGGGTCGAGTGGTGCAGCGATACGGTCTGCGAAACTGCTCTCCATTCTGGCTTTGGACTTCTTGATGGCGTCGTCTAGTCCTTTTACGCTGTCGCCCCCATGCGTGGGTGGGGGCGGGGGGGGGTCCACGTCGTAAGGTCACCAGTGGGGTCGAATGCCTTGTCGATTTGAAGCAGCGCCCTCTTGCCCAAGTTGGTTCCTTGGAAGCGGGCCCATAGTCCCATAGTTTGGCGAGCCTCCCGTACTCCGAGAGCTCCCTCAGGTGAGCTCCTGCGGCGGCGCCAAACATCCTTCCATCCCCGATTATGACCACATTGGAGGTGGCACGTGCGATTGCGACGTTCACTCTGTTGGGATTGTCCATGAAGCCCCAGTCATGCCAGCTGTTGGATCGCGTGGTCAGGTATATAACTAGGTCAGCCCCCCCCCCCCCCCCCCTCCCTGGCTTGAGTCTACTGTGGAGATGGTGAGTCTGCCGTTGGCAAGGTGTTCTTCCGCAACTTGACGCAGCCGCAGGAAGCGTAGGCCGATTCCAGTGAGGGGGGCACTCCATTGTTCGAACACGCGCGCGTGCCCCTTGAAGTCGTCGTCGCGTTCGGGGGGGAGTGTGGTGTAGTCACTTGCTTTGGCTGTTCCACCATTGCCGCTTCCTTTCTCCTTGGTCTTGGTCTGCCCCAGGGCGCCGCTGATGATGCGCCCTGTCTGGGGCCAGCCGTTCTCAAGGACGGCGCATTGCCGCTGGTAGCCAACCACGACGCGCACTGTAGTACCCTTTCCCATGGCGGGCAGGAGCGCACGCACGATGTCCACTGTCTGCGCAGCCTCTGGGAGGTTCGCGTACCCTGAGTGGAGGTTGGACGAGACCTCGAGGGAGGGGTTGTCAACCAGGAGAAACCGATGCCTCTCTTCTGGACGCTGGGGAGTGGACTGGAGGTCCCTCAGTGACTTTTCCAAGTCCTCCGAGGTGGTGGCAGTGGCTTTGGCCAGGTCTTCGAGTCTCGCACTGTCCCAGGGCAGTATCTCCCGCCACGGTAGTCTTTCAACCAGCGGTCTTTGCCTGAAGGGGTCGGTGAGACCTGACCGTATCGACTTGCTGTAGAAGACCACGCTGGGCCAGGACAGGAGACGGGGGTGCTTTCGGTAGCAGAGGCTCAATTGCACCACTGCTGAGGTGTCCTCGTCCAACGCGTTGTGCAACCGGTCGAATATCGAGAGGCACAGCCCACGGTCGGCCGCCTTTCTGGAGACGACGGTGGGGGGGAGTTGTTTGGGGTCGCCGACCAGCACCAGGTGCCCGCCTGAGCGTGTGACGCTGTCGAGAGACATTGCGGCCATCAGTTCGTGGGCTGCCTCATCGATAATGAGCAGGGCTACTGGTGCAGCGAATTTGAGGGACGCTGCCGCCTCACGCGTGGCGGTGATCGTCTTTGCGTCCCTCAGCAGCTGCGCGCGGAAGGCGATGAATTCCTTAGAGGGTCCGCTCTGGTGTGGGGGACGGTTGTGTGTTCTGTGAAAATGTCCACCTGGTGTGAGCGGGGCAAGCTTCTGCGCAACTCGTAAATCTTTGGCCAGTCTGACGCACGTGTTGGGGAAGCAACTCCCATGAGCCAGTCTGCCTGCATCGTGCATATCCCCTGGGCCAATGGCAGGTTGGCCGGCTGCTGTGTTCGACCCTGCAGTCAGCGCCACCGCCGGCCCATCGGGGAGCGAGCTTGCCCACGTGTCCATGGATGGTGGCGACTGAAAAGACAGTTTGTCAGTCCCGGGGGGCCCGTGAACCACCGTGACGTGGTGCTGTATGGTGGCAACAAGGGCCTTCGTCGCATCCTCGTTGAGACGGTGACGTTTGGCGCCATTGTCCAGAGTGGTGATTGGGGTGGGGGTTCTGACCCGCTGAAATACCTGACCCGTAGCGCTGTCTACTTCCTCGTCGGAGAAAAGGGGTGTCTGCTGGCCCCTCGCTCTGCTGCTGCTTATCTGCCGCGTTACCACTCTCATTTGCCGGGGGTAGGCCAGATGCCTGGGCCCTGATGGTGGCCCTCGCCCGCGAGAGGAGGGAGTTGCCGCACGTCCTGGTATTTTCTACGTCGTTGGCCCGCACCCTGTCCTTTCTGTCGGTGGCGCGGGGGTTGAGAAGGAAGGAGATGACGCGAAGCGTCTAGAATTGCTGCGAACGGAAACCAGAGATGCATGAACCGTAAGGTGTTGTGCAAGCTACATGGGATGCGCGCGCGGCGTACGACTCACAGGTTTGACGTGCTTTAGACCCAAATGGCAACTGCATCAAGTAATGCTCGAGACATCCCAAGATTGTTCCATACGGCTCCATGACGCCCTGTGAGGCTCCATGATTGAGGCGTCACCCAGCAGGAATCCCAGCAGCAAGCAAAAGTGGCCATTCACATTTCGCAGCAGCCCCACGGAGGCGAGGTCTAGTTCCGACGCTTTCAACACGCCACTCCTCCGGACCCCCGAGGAGCCCTCGAAAGTGGCGACAGTCTCAACGTTCGCAGCCCCCCAAGGAGGCGAGGTCTGCCTGGGACGCCTTTCAGACGCCACTCCGATTCAATCCCCAGCAGCTCACGGAAGTGACGACATTTTGGCAGTTGTCAGATTGCCAGCCCCCCAGGAAGGCGCGGTCTAGTTGCGACACATTCAAAAATCCGCTGGGCTCCCCAGCAGCCCTCGCAAGTGGCGACAGATTCACACTTCGCATCCCCACCAGGAGGCGAGGTCAAGCTCCGACGCCGTTGAGAAGTCACTCCGCTGGACCCCTCAACAGCTCTCGAAAGTGGCAACCGTTTCACAGTTCGCAGCCCCGTACGGAGGAGAGGTCTAGTTCCGACGCCTTTCAGACGTCACCCAGCTGGACACCCCAGCAGCCATGGCGACAATGTCACAGTTCGCAGGCCCCCAGGAAGGCGAGGTATAGATGCGACGCCTTTCAGGCATCACTCCGCTGGACCCCTCAGCAGCCCTAGAAAGCGGCAACAGCTTCGCAGTTCGCAGCCCAAAATGGGCAGCGAGGGCAGCAGGCAGGCTGGCAGGCAGGCAAGAGACAGGTGGGAGGCAAGATGGGAGAGGAGGAGGGAAGCGGGAGAAGTAGGATCATGTGGCGACTGCAGCGATACATCCAGACCGGGAACCCAACAAACGAGGGTTGGGAGAAAGAGCGGAGGAGGGAGGCGAGATGAGAGATGCGCACGCGATGAGCTATTCAAAACAAGAACCCAACGGAGGGTTGGGAATAACAAAGACCTGTACCGTCGGACTTCCTCCTGCTCCTCCTCCTCCTCCGCCATTCCTCTTCCTGATAAGTAACTCCTCCCTGTCGCACCCCGAGGCCGGTCGAAAGGGCGGGCTGGGCGTTTCGCCTGAAACTTCCGACTTCCTCACCGTTCTGGATCCTGAAGCTTCAGATTTCCAGCAGTTCCACGGATGGAGGGCGGGTGGTTTTCAAGACGTGGCTCTCGCCTTAGCGCCGCAAAAGTTTGCAGCAGCTGCACGGATGGAGGGCGGGTGGTTTTCAAAATGTGGCTCTCGCCTCAGCGCCGCGCGCATTCGTTCAAAAACAGCTTGCAAGAGCTTCACGAATGGAGGGCGGTTCCTTTTCAAAATGTCGGACTGTCAGGGCGCAACAGTTCGGTTGATTCGTCGTGTTGAAACCCAGAAACGGCGTTTTGGCACGATTCGGGATCGTCAAGGCGCAACAGTATTGTTGGTTCGGGGAGCTTGAAGTCCCAGGGAGGTTGTTCAGCCACAACTCAGGATTTTCAAACAGTGTCTTCCACAGGGGCACTTCCTTCAATGAGAACGAATCCTTGTAGGGGCCGGTGACGATGGAACTTGGAGGGAGGCTTCATTGCATTCTCGTTGATGGATCTTGGGTTTACACTGGTCCTCCTCGTCCTCCTCGTCGTCCTCGTCCTCGTCCTCGTCCTCGTCCTCGTCCTCCTCCTCCTCCTCCTCCTCCTCCTCCTCCTCTTTCTCCTCCTCAGCCACCTCCACCACCTCCTCATCCACCTCCTCCTACTTCTCCGCACGCTGACTTCAGAAAATTGATCGGGTGGGTATGCTCCGCGATGCCGTGCCGCAGACTCGAGCAGGTCGGGCCCGAAAACTGTTCGCTCAGTGGGCGAGCCAGCCAGGCTAGGAAAACAGGCAGGGCTGGCGTGGCGCACTGGCGAGCGGGCCGCGCCATCTGCGCGGGAAAACCTGAATGGTCCTCCATCCCCTCCCCTCCCCCTCCCCCTCCTCCTCCTCCTCCGCCACCTCTCCCACCACCACCGTCATCCTCTCCAAAATTTCAGCGCATCGGGTTGCACAATATTCACGTGCCCCTCAACTTCTGGCCTCTGGGCTCTGTTTCAGGCTTCAGGGCGATCATGCAATAATCTGGGGACCCCGTTTTAAAACAACAACGACAGCCCTAGGTCTGGCTGAAAAACGCCATTGGAGGACCACGGGGAGACAGAGGACCATCACATTTTCTGAATGTTCTGGGCCCGTGTGGACCTTCAGGGGAATCTGGAGGCCTTCGGGGGAGCTCCTCCTCCCCTCTTCTCCTGCCATTATCTTCCTTCTCCTCCATCTCCTCCCGTTCCTCCTCCTTCTCATCTTCCTCCTCCTCCTCATCCTCCTCCTCCCCAATCCTCGCTCGACAAGATTGACAGCTCCGCGCGCCGATACGTCGGACGGGATGGACCTCCACGCTTCCAATGGCAGCAGTTACGCTGGGAACGGCCGCGACGGCGGCTGTATGCAGACGCGGGTACCCGCGCCTGGACTACTGCGCGGCGTTGGGCTCAGCACTTGCGGTCTGAGCGCAACCGGCTACAACGCTGCTGCGAGAGGCTCACAATTGCCTCCACTACGTGTGCCATCGCCCCTGCCCCGCACAAGTTGGTGCTTCGCGCCTTTAACGAGGCGGCTGCCTACTGCAACCGCATCGGCCAGACCGACCAGGTGCTCAAGTTCCTGGATGGGTCCTACCGCGACTTCTTCAAGCGGGGGGTCACGGTCCTGGTCGAGCTCGGCTTCGATGACATGGTGGACGCCATCATCGGCCGTGCTGATGAGCTCCTGGCTGCGGACCGTCGCGTCAAGGAGTCGGCCTGGCGTGAGTGGGCTCGCGATGCCTTCGACGGTGGCGCTAGGGGTGCACGCGCTGCATCCAAGGTTCGCGCGAGCCAGGAGGTTGTTAGATTTGTGGCGGATGCCCAACCTCACCTGCTGGCCAACAAGACCCTGGAGTCCTGGAAGGAAGTATGGACCACGCACAACTTGTGTTCCGTCCCCTTGCCCGATGACGTCGACGACTGGGAGTGCCTGCCGCCCATCACGGTGCCGATGTTGAGGGAGGCCATTCGCTCCTTCCCCATGCGCACTGCGGCTGGCCAGACGCGGCTGGCTCCACGGACCTTGGACGTATTGTCAGACCAGGCCTTACGAGCTCTGGCCGACATGTTCATGATCTTCGAAGATCGCCTGCGATGGCTGCCGAACCCATCTACAGAGAGATGGTGCGGCTTCCGAAGCCAGACGGGGGCCGTCGGCTCATCGTCCTGAGCAACACGCTCGTTCGCATCTGGGCTAAGGTTCGACGGCCGCTCTCGGCGCAGTGGCAGGAAGTCCAGAACTACGACGAGATGTGGGGTACGAGAGCAGGTCACACCTCCTCCGACTCCGCATTCGACCACAACCTCCAGCAGGAGATTGGAGAGCTCTTTGGTGAGTGCACCGCCACCATCCTGCTGGACATGATCAAGTGCTTCGACATGGTTAACCCGTGGGCCTTGCTCCGCGAAGCCCGAGAGCTCGGCTATCCATTGCGGTTAAAAATGGATGCTGATCTCCTTCTACCGCCAGCCGCGCCGCATCAAGGCGCTCGGTAGTCTGTCGGACCCGTTCAAGGCCTTCCAAGGGCTGCTGGCGGGCTGCACGCACGCCATCTACCTGCTCTACTTGCTTACGTACCGGGCGGTGCAGCGCGCTCGCACGGTTGCTCCGGCTGTCACCCCGCGTGCTCTCGTGGACGACGTCGGCCTGCAGCTCGTTTCCGAGAGTTGGAACGACTTGAGGTTGCTGGCCAAGGTGGCGAGCATCTTCACCAAGGATGCGGCCGAGCTCGGCCTTATCCTCTGGCCCCAGAAGTCGGCCATCGTGGTCGGACCCAGAATGGCGCGGATCCTTCTCTCAAGGTGTCGGGCGCACGGCTTGCTCCAGGTGCCGCACGCCGACCACATGCGCAACCTGGGCACGAGCTTCACGGCCCGCGGGTTCGCAGGAGGGTCGAGAAGAAGCGGCTCAAGAAGCTCAAGGAGCGTACAAACCGCTTCCTGATGCTAAAAGCGGCTGTGGGCTGTAAGGCGACGCGTCTGTGGCGAACGGGGGCCATGCCCTCCGTCGCTCACGGAGCGTCGGTGTCGGGCGTCACGGGTGCGACTCTTCGGACATTGAGGCACTTTGCTGCTGTCCTTAACGGAGCCCCAGGCGGGAGTTCCAGCGCTGGCGTGGCTGCCTACCTCATTACACACCCCTCGGCGGAGTACGACCCCATGTACGCCGCCTCCATCGACGTCGTGATGAAGTTACGCGGAGTGGGTGTGGGACGGGAGAGCATCTCCTAGTCGACTCCGACGTGCCTGGGAGGTCATCGCGGCCAAGTTCGATGACGCCACTACCTGGGCGCAGGCCAGGGGGTCCCTTGGCGCCACCTGGCTGTCACTGCGCCGGCTGGGTTGGCGGTTGGTGTCGCCGCACATCCTGCTGGACGATGTTGGGAACACCATTGACATTCATCGAGTTTGTCCTGCTGACCTTCGGCCCTTCCTCGCGGAGGGAGCAGCGCGAACGCCTGCAGCACCACATGTACAACAAAAACGGCGCGGACATCTGGCACCGTGGGCTTCGACATGCCGTCGCGGGCATCAGACGCCGCCGGCAGCTCGGCGCCGTGCAGGCACATTGGGCGGACACCATTCCCATGCCTCCTCGGCGCGATATGATTTTGGGAAGGCCTATGCGTCATGCCAGGCCTGTGGGCAGCACTTAGCCCAAGACGAGTGCTGGGGGCATGTCGTCTTCCAATGCCCCGCACTCTTATCTGCTGATGCTCCCATGCCGCAGGATACAAGGGCGACTGATGGCCAGACCGTCGGCGCCCCCCCTGAAGTTCGGTTGAGTTGCGGCGGAGATGATGATATCTTACCCGCGGTCGGCGAACAGGATGGGGCGACTGAGTTACACGCTCCGGCGCACCTGATGGAAGCGCGAGCTTGGCAGGACAATTTTCAGACCCATTGGGTCGACGTAAGAACGAGAATGGGATGGAGCAACATCCTACTCCTGGAGGGTCGGAACCGAAGGTCGTCGTCGAGCCACCGCCGGCAGCGAGGGCCCCGGCAGAAGGCGTTCCCGACCATCTGCTGGAGGTGCGCGAGCGTTTGCTGAAGGCTGGCATGATAACGAGCGTCCCCTCCTACGAGAAGCCCTACATGGTATTTGGCCTTCCTGAGCCGCCAGCTGGAATTCCAAGTGCAGCTTCGATTGGTACTGGCTACTTTGAATGGGGGGACTCGGCAGGATAATGGGGTACAAAGTCTTATATAGATGGCTCAGGCTACGCCTCGGGCATGCCCGAAATCCGCCGCTGCGGGTGCGCAGTTGTGCAGCTTTATCCCAGCACGCTCTTGCAGATCAGGGCCCGCTATGGCTCACTGCCGTACCGACTGCAGCCGGTAGGCAGAGCGGAGCGCTTCTCGATAAAGATGGGCCTCGATGCAAACCCCGATCACGAGCTCTTCGTCTCGGACTTGCTCTCCCTCGTCCGCGAAGGCACGCCATGGGCGCCTAGGCTGGCCCGTGGGCGGGCGAAACATGCGAGGGTGCGGAGAGACATCTTCGGGGCCACGCGAGGTCGTACCTCTGCGGGCCCGCCCACTTTCAGGTGGACACCTGCGCATCGCAGCATGGATGACATCGTCGACGCGGACATGGCGGACCTCGAAGATTGGCTTGGTAATAGCTGGGCTGACTACTTCGCCAAGCTCGGCTCCTCATGCCACATGGTGGCCACCACCGTCGGCGAGGCGATTCAAGAGTCGTTACGCGAGCATCGACGGGTGTTGCAGCATGTTGCCTGGGTGTGCTTGCAGGTCGTCACCGGGAAGAAGTGGGGAGTGGATGACACGCATACGCCACCCGCTCCGCGGGCGCCTGGGGTTGTGATTCAGCGGAGCACCGACCACGAGCTGGTGCATTACGGTGCCGACGGGCTATTCGGCGAGTACCGCTGCAAGCGATGCAACGCCACTGCTCGGACTGCATGGTCGCTTGAGTCTTTGAGGCGCGGTTCGCTGCGGACGCGCGCCCCCGACCACCTTCAGACGTTCGCAGCCTGTCAGTTCTTCGGCAACGCGCCTTTGGAGTGGAGGGCGGTCACGGACAGCCGCGTGGCGATCGCCCTCGATATGGCCACGGACGTCTTGGGAGAGGCCGACGCCCGCCGGCGGCCCCGCAGGCAGGCAGCTCTGACGGCCTTGAGTGTTTTTTTAGCGCTGGGACACGACGTGTTCCGGGTGGATCCTTAGTTCTGCTGCAGGCGGTGCGGCGGCTACTGTGAAGTACAAGATGCTCGCACGGCCCGCAAGCTAAGGCACAAGTGTCTGGGCTTATCCGAAACGCCTGCCACTCGCCGAAACCAGCTCTCTGCCACTGACAGAATTGGCAGAGGACTGGTTCCCCGATTGCGGGGGCCTTCCCAGGCCCGCCTGGCCTGGCCAGGCCGCCCTTGCTGCGGGGAGGAGCCCCTCTGGGTTTCCTGCCCGCTTCTCCTTCTCGCGAGCCGCCCGCTCCAGGGAAACTGGGCTGTGCACCGCTGGGCGGCGTGCAGTCCAGGATCCGCGGTTGGGCGGCTTGTGGCGCCTGGCTGCCGCTGGCGCCTGAGCTGCTTCGGCTGCCTGGCTGCCGCGGCGCTGGGTGCTTTGCGGGAGGGAAGCCCTTTTGGTTTTCCTCCTGTCTTGGCTGGCGGCCCCCGCCGCCTTCATGCGGCCCCCGTGCCGCGCGCTTCCCACGCCGCGCCACGCGGGACGGGGAAGTCGCTGCCGCTGGCCTCTGGCCGCGGCAGCCTCTCCAGCTGGCCCCTGCCTGCCTTTCCGCTTCGGCGTGCGCCGACTGCGCTCTTTCCCGCCCCGCGCCTGTCCTCTCAGACGCGGCCCGCGGAGCTCTGCGCCTCCTCCTCCTCCATTCCTCCTCCCTATAAACAACTCCTCCTTTTCGCACCACCAGATGTGTCCGTAGGCTGGGCCAGGCCTTTCGCTTGAGACTTCCTGACAACGTACTTTCCAACAAGTACGCGGATGGAAACCGGTAACTTTTCAATGTGGGGCTCTCGTCTAAGCGCCACGCACATTCGTCGTACAAGTCTGTAGCGGCTGCGAGGATGGAGGGCCTGTGGTCTTCAAAATTGGCCTCTCCCCACAGAGCCGCGCACACTTGTCATCAACAATTGCAGCTAATGAGAGGAGTGAGCCTTGTAAGCTTTCCAAGTACGGTTCTCGCTTGAGACTTCCTCGGGGTTCATTGACCGAAGTTCCAACTTGTGCAACTCGTTTACAACATGAGGCTCTCGCTCAAAACTTCCGCAAATTCGACGACCAGAACTTGAAGCTGTGCAGCGCTTGAACGGATGGAGGACAAATCCTTTTCAAAACAGGGCTATCGCTTGACGCACCCTTGCACTGTAACATCCAATCCCTGCGCGTTTCTTCACGGAAAGGAGTCTCGACTGAATGGCAGGACCCCGGGGCGCTGGTCATTCAAGGGAGGCGCCTCCCGCAGTGGAAAGGAACACTTGTTGTGACTTCTGGAAAGGGGCACTTGGAACGGAAGGGTGTCTTGCAGCATCGCGGATGGATCCTGAATGTTTTCATCGAAAACCAACAGGAAGGCATATCGAATAATCCGCTGCCCCTCAGGTACTCATCCTGCATCCGCCACCGTGCCGCTGGGCACGGAGTGGGCGTGTCCTCAAGTCCTTTGTCTAATCCCTGGAAGCTCAGTCCTCAGCCCTGGGGAGTCCTTCAAGGCCTGGACCGAAAATTGCCAAATCTCCTGGGGATTCCCACGTGCCCCCTGGGCTCTGGGAAGTGTTGTCGCATGACTTTTTAGAGCCCAAGAGGGCCCGAACACGAACCAAGAGGGCCCCACGACGCCCCCAACACGGTCCAAGAGCGCCCCGAATTGCCGAAATATCGTTCCAAGACGCCCCGGATGGCCTCAAGATGGCCCCACGACCACCCACAAACTACCAAAGGGGCCTCAAAGAGGGCCCCAAGACGGCCTACGAGCGCCACAAGACGGCCCAAGAGGGCCCCAAGACGTCCCCCAAAGGGGCCCAAGAGAAGGAACACGAACCGAAAATCCGAGCCTTCTGCCCCAAGGGGTTCCCAGGAGGCCCCAAGAGGCGCCAAGGAGGCTCCAAGAGGCCCCTCAGAGGCCCCAAGAGGCCCCGAGAGGCTCCCGAGCTGCCCAAGAGGCCCCAAGAGGCTGCAAAACGACCCCCAAGAGGCCTCCAAACTGCCTCCAAGAGGCCCCTGAGAGGTCTCCCACGAGATCCCAACGAACATACAAGATGCTGCATACACTCAGCCCAAGCACGATGGCGGGATGGTCCGAAGGCTGTTAGAAACTGGATGTGCTCTGGTGTTCCCCCTCCCACTCCTCCACCTCTTCCTCCTCCTCCTCCTTCTCCTGCTCCTCCTCTTCCGTAGCTCTGTTGGCTCATGATGATTTCCTTTGGCACTGTTCAGCCTCCAGGCAACAGGGATTCTGCTAGTCCGCGGCCAGTTTCGTCACCTCGGCATGGTCCTCCCCAGGCATGGACCTCCGTGCCAGCGCGCGGAGGCGGTAAGTTCCTTCAGAAGCATGCCCGGCACCCGAGTGCTGGGTTGGCGAGCTCCTGGCGGAGCGTTGGTGGTCGAGGCGGCCCTGTCCTAGTGCGATGACGCCGCCGCCGCCCCTTCACCAGCGCAAGTGATTATGCAGGCACTGCTTGCACAAGCGCACTAGGAAGCCATTCCTCAATTTCGCTGAGAACCAGCACTGCCACCAGTGCAAGCGCTCGGAGGGCCAGTGTTTCAACGGCTACGTGACGCTCAAGGAGCCGTCGACGTCTACGCGCCAGCGGAATGGTTCGGGCAAGGGGTCCGAGCCGCCGTGGGCCAAGGGCTCGTCAGCCGAAGTTCAGCAGTTCTCGGCTCAGGTCAAGCAGTTGCATGAGCAGCTCAAGCAAGCCCGCAAGCCGCCAGACACCGTCATCATCGACGCGGATGGTGAGGGGACGCCCGACTTGCGGGCTACTCGGGCCCGCCTCGCCGAGGTCGAAAAGGGCTGGCTACCGCCGAGAGCTTCTCGGGGACCTCGTGGGAGAACCTGGCAAGACAGCTGGCAACTGAGCAATCGCAGCTGCAACAGGATCTGCTGGCGGCCAGGCCTCAGAGCCAGCAAATGCGCATCATCCTCCTTCGCCAGATTGAGGGGCCGAGCGAAGCCTTCAGAAGAGCAGTGACTCTCTCGGAGCCTCGCAGGAGAAGGTCGCGGAGATGTAAGCGGCCGTCGGGAAGGGGGGAGCTGCCATCGCGCAGCAGGAGGCCGCGCTGGCAAACTTTCGGCGTCGGCAGGCGCTGCTGGTGGCCGCGTCGCCGCAGCCCGCGCCCATGGAGGAGTGCTGGGGCGCCTGCCCAGGCGGCCCCCCTCCTGCAGCTGGACACGGACAATCTTACGGCGGTGCTTGTCGGGCTCGGTGTCCAGGGGCCTGGCCAGACTGGCGCAGCAGCTGCCCCAGTGCATGGCCCAGTGCCCAGCAGCGCCCCGGGGGTGGGCGGCGGAGTGGCCCGCTCGGCGGCTGCCGGCCCGCCGCCAGCCCCTGCTGCCCCAGCCATCGGGTTTGACGTCGGCGAGATGCGGCAGCGGCTCGCCGAGGCGGGGGCCCAGGTCCCCGAGTCCGACGAGCTCGGCGTGCAACTGGCCTCCAGAGGTCCAGGGCCGCTGCAGTTACGACCATCTCCAAGGGAGCTGGCCAGGGCCAACGGGTTTCGTTCCTAGCTTGATGCGCACCATCGCCATGATGGCCGCGGTCTTTCTGATTCTCGGCAGCAGCCCAGCGACGGCGAGCAACTTTTCAGCAATTAACCGTGCACCAGATCAGATGCGGATGGGCGCTGCCGCGTCGTCGCCGCTTGTCTGCTTCGTGCGCCGCTCGGACCTGCAGATGCTCGGGCTCGAGCGGAGCCCCCGCGTCAACTGGGCGTTGTCGCGCGGCCCATGGGGCTCAGTGCCAGCTTGCCTGGCGACTCCGCGGAGCGCCCTCGCGCCCGCCGGGCTGCCTTGGCAGCGCTGCTGGGCGGCTCTGGCGGATCCCCTAGCGAACCAGAGGGCCCCGTGGCCCAGGGGCGCCGCCGTCGCCCGCAGCAGCAAGTGTCTGGTCCAGAGGAGGGCCCTTGCCAGCACCTCCTGGCTTGGCCCCCATCGAGACGACGAGGAATCGTGCGCCAGTGGAAAGCCCGACGCAAATCGGCCCCAACGTGCCACCAGAGCCGCTGGGCGGGTCGGCGGGGCCGCCAGAAGCGCCGCCGAAGCCGCCGCGGCTGTCGGGAAGTCCGCTGGAGACGCCGCCGACGCCAACTGGGCAGTCAGAAGGGCTTCTGGGGCCGCCGCCGAAGGGGTTCCAAGGGCGCCGGAGCCGCCGCTGGCAGCTTGCGGGGGCGCTGGGGCCGCCGCCCAGCCCACTGATCACAAGCCTGTTTTTGTGGTCAGGCCGTGGCCCCTCCAGACTTGCCGGGCCCACCCAGGCTGCTCGCGGGAATGCCTGGCCCCGCGCCGCCGCCGGGCGCCCCCCGCCGGGCGCGTCGGCGGGGCCGCCAAGGGCGCCGGGCGCGCCGCTTGGGCCGCCGAGGCCACTGGGGCCCGCCCGGTGCGGCGCCAGAGCCGCCAAGGGGCGCGCCGGGCGCGCAGGCGGGGTCGCCGGGGGCGCCTGGCGCGCCGCTGGGGCAGCGGGGGGGCGCCACTACCATGTCTTTTTCGGTTGCGGGGCCTTATAAGTACTTAAGACGCCTTATAACGACTTATAAAACAATTAAGAAAAAGTTAGCTTGGCTTTATCATAAGTGTTTGTAAGTGTTTATAAGTTCCCCATAAGTTTTCCATAAGTTTTATAAGTGTTTTTAAGTGTTTGGTTAAGTTTAACATAAGTGTTTTTAACTTTTCTTGCTCTGTATATACATTGCCATTTGGGGCCCATATACCAGACAGCACTTGGCAGTCTATCACGCCTCAGCGTGCCAGGGGGCACGGTGGTGGATCTCATTAATTCACTGCGTGGGCAACCATGGGGCAACCACGGGACAACCAGAGGACAACGGCCTCAACCAGAACAAAGGTCCCAGAAATATTGCCACGACCACTGCATCAAACATCATCATAATCAAAAACGTAAGCATCATTCAAAACATCATCGGCATAAACGCAGCCATCGTAACCATCAGAAACATCATGTACGCAACAATCATATACATCACAGTCTCATGATTATAGCACGCAACATAAACATATCATCAACAGAACGCAAATGCCAACATCAACCGAAGCCATTTTTGGCTTAGTCCTTTATCGCACTATAGGGCGCAGTTCTTTGTCGCCCATTTTGGGCCCAGTTCCCGCGCGGTCAGGGATGTCTCAGCTGATCGGTTTCGTTCGGCAGCGCGTCGAGTATGTGGCGCTCATGGCAAAGTGCGGCTCGACGGGCGACAAGCTCCAGCAGTTGAAGACCGACGCTTGCACTGGCATCCTACAGGCCATTCGCACCGTCAAGGGCGTGAAGCCAGAGGACGCCATGCAGATACACCAGATCATCAGTGAGTGCCTCCCGTCGAGCAGCGTGGAGCTCATCATGGCCAGCCTCGACGGAAAGGTGCATTTGGCAGGCACCACTCTGACTGGTGTGGTCATCCAGGAGAAGCAGGCCCACACTCACCTCGACCTCTACTTGACCGAGGAGGCCTGGACAAAGTTCCTCGACTCGAGCATTGACCCTCAGACTAAGCTGATGTCCATGGCGATGTTCTTCGTGCTGATCGGCCTTCGGAACCCCGACGAGAAAACGTTCGCTCGTGGCGCAGCGCTGGCCCTACAGACGGAACCATACAGCGTCGGTCGTCTCGTCGAGGAGACCCGCAGGTTGAAGCTGCTCGTGAAGTCCACGGCTGAGAGCTCCCCGCACATGCTTGTGGGGCCAACTGTGTATCCTGATGACGTGGAGGCGTTCAAGCAGATGTTCCCAGACGTGTGGAAGCAGGCCTTCGAGGCCTCTCCGCCAGCTCCTACGCGGTGGAGCCCGCAGCACAGGGCCATGGTGGAGCAGATGAAGGTCTGCAGGAGCTCGAAGAACGGGTGCGAGCAGGTAGTGCAGCCCGCGAGGGCGACCAGGAGCTTCATGCGGCAGTGCACGAGCAGCCCGTCCACCATGTGTGCACCGAGGTCCCTCCTACCTGGCGCAGTGGCGAACCCGTCGGCCATGGTGCCCTATACGGCGCCTTCGCCGATCGAGATCGGGGACTCGCATCAGTTGCCGCCTCCAGCGACCTTTCCAGGCGGTGCTCATCAAGTTCCAGGCGATGCTCTTGTTCCAGTCGGTGCTCAGACAGCTCCAGTCGGTGCCGCTCCAGTTCCACAGGCTGCTGCAGTTCCAGTCGGTGCTCATCCAGTTCCAGGCGGTGCTCATCAAGTTCCAGTCGGTGCTCACCCAGCTGCAGTTCCAGTCGGTGCTCATCAAGTTCCAGTCGGTGCTCAAGTTCCAGTCGGTGCTCCAGTCGGTGCCGCAGTTCCAGTCGGTGCTCCAGTCGGTGCTCACGTTCCAGTCGGTGCTGCCCAGGCGGTTGCAGGCCCGAGCATGAAGGAGGTCACGCAGATGATCCAGAAGAAGCTCAAGGGCGGCGCCAAGGACATCACGGAGCAGGCGGACGGCGCTGAGGGTGACGAGGACGGAATCGGTCGAATGGCGATGGTGATGGCGACGGTGGCGACGGTGATGACGACGACGGTAGCGGTGATGATAACGACGGTGATGACAACGATGATGTTGACGATGACGTTAGCGATGATGACGGCGGTGATGAGGGTGACGATGATGACGATGACGACGATGACGACGATGATGATGATGACGATGATGACGATGGCGTTGACGATGCTGATAACGACGATAATGCTGACGATGATGACGACGATGATGATGACGATATTTGCCTCCTCCCCCTCCTCCTGGAGGGGGGCTGGGGAAGGCGTCAGGAATTGTGGCCCCGTCCTCTCCCCCCTCCCGACCTCTTCCGTCCAGGAGCCAAAGCTCGAGCCGATCGCGGCGCCGAAGAGCAAGGCCAAAGCCAAGGCCAAGGGCAAGGCCAAGGCAAAGGCCTCGAAGAAATCCCCTGCAGTGTGCAAGTCGGCATCCCCTCAGAACGTACATAAAGGTGATGACGACCTCAAGTATTCTACGAAGTTGCTTCCGAGGTATTTCAAGGGCGTGACGATCTACACGTCCATGGCAAAGAAGTGCTACAGAGTGAAGCCGCGCCCAGGTGCCATCGAGGAGACCCTCTTCGCTTTCGGCGTCCACGGCGGCCGCGCGAAGGCCTGGGCGGCAGCCGTGAAGCACGCGCGGTCCGTCAAGTGAGGCGCGCGGTTCGATTCGAACCGTTCGAATTCTACGGGAGGGAGCTTGTGGTGATTCATTGCTCTCGGTGCGCGTGCGGGGCGCACGCATATCCCCGCATGTGCTGCCCTTCCTTTTCAGTCGTCCCGCGGCGGCGCGAAGCCGGAATTCGGCTGGCTCCCCGCGGGCGCGCTCTCCCTCGTCGTGGATACGGCCGCGATTGCTCAGTGTACGCAGAAAGGCAGAAAAGCAAACAGGTTGCTCAGCGTGCCCAGCATGACGACGACAACGGACGACGACGACGATAACGACGGACGACGACGATGACGACGGAGGAGGGCGGTTGATTTTCAAAATGCGGCCCTCGCCTGAGCGCCTCGGACATTCGTCTTACAAGTCTGCAACAGCTACTAGGATGGAGGACAGGCCGTCATCAAAATGGGGCTCTCGCCGTGGCGCCGCGGACATCCGCCCTAAAGGTTTCAACAGCTCGAGGGATGGAGGGTGCGTACTCATCATGGTTGCCACCATCGTCGTCATCATCATAACCACCGATGTCACCATCGCACGCATCATCGCACTAAAGGTTGATATCGCGACATACAATTACGATCACATCCATGAGCACGACGACACACATCGCAATGGTTCAACTAATACCACTTACATCGTCATGCTCACCATCCTTGCCGTAGGTAGCTACCTCGGCTCAGTCCTCGCGATTAGGCCCGCGCCGCGGCCCCTCCGTGAAGTGCGATCGCCCATACATGGCCCCGAAAACGCAACAGCAGCCCACGCGGGAGGCGCTGGCCCGCAAGGTGACTAGGCTCGAGAACCTTGCGCAGAAATACAAGAACGAGCGCGACCTTGAGAAGAAAAAGCTTAAGGAACTAAGCCGTGAGAAGAAGTTGTTAGAGACCGCCATTGGGGACCTCTTGAAGACAGGCTTTCGGTTTCTCAGGTCAGGGTGGACCCCGACCGTGGTGAGGAGCGTAGTTCGCAAGGTGTTTGACGACGCTGGGCCGCATTGGATGAAGCTCAAAGTGTCTCAGAGCTCTGACAGTGATTGAGTCTGCCAGTGAGGTTATCGTTGCGCTGCGTTTTTAGATTTTGTCGCCAACTCCATCGGGGGTTGGAGGACGATGGGCGGAGGGAGGTTAGGGGGTGGGGGTGGAGTAGGGAGGAGGGGGGAGGATCGTAGTGCAACTTAGCAGGGCGGTGCAGCAGTCAGCGCGAGTTTGCCGTGATTCGTTGCTCGGTGCCAGCAATGAGGAAAATCTTGGCGCGTCGTCTGCCCCCCCATATCATCCTCCCCCCACTCCCCCCCGCGAGAGGCTACGTGGATGCATTGCCACATCTTCTGGCCCCCATCCACCCGTACATAGGATTTTGGCTCAAGCATTTCGCCTCGACCCTTTTTGCAGCTGCGCTCAGTGCCAGCATATATCGGACACAATGCCAGGCGCGTTGTCCAAGTGCTCCAGTTGCGGGCAGGAGTGCCCAGAGGGGCACAAGGGCCGCTGCAGGAGGTGCAACACCATGAACACCAGGGTCCACCGCGTGCTGGAGGGCGATGACGCCAGCAAGTTAGCGTTCTCAGCGAAGGTCGTCGACAAGGCTGGCTTCTTCGAGCGCGCCAAGAACGTCTTCGGGGAGGAGCTGAGGTCCATGATCATGTCGGAGATCGAGGAGAAGTCCGAGAGCTTCACCGAGGTGGAGCTGCAGGGGACGGGGAGCTTCCTCGACGAGGAGGACATGAGGGACAAGTACAAGAACAAGCCGAAGCGCCTGCAGGGCATCTTGGATCGCGCGAGGCGCTTCACGGACCCGATTTCGGGCGTGGAGCTCATCGAGGACATGGAGTACAAGAGCCTGTCGAGGACAGGGCAGAAGGAGACGTCCTCGGTGAAGCGCACGGCCAACAGCGAGGAGCAGTACAAGCCGCCGAAGAAGAAGAAGGCCGAGCAGCCTTCAGCCGCCGACGGTTCGACCGACCAGCCCGAGCCCTTGACTGATGCGGTCAAGAAGCACATCACCGCGGCGAAGGGTGTCATCGAGAAGGCAGTGGAGAAGCTCGGGAACTCGCAGTGCGGCATCCTGGATGAGCAGAAGCCCAACTTCTACGAGTACGTCCCGCAGTACGTCATCAACAGGAACGCCTCCGTGGTCGCCAGGGCCCAGGCGCTCGTGACGCTCATCGGCCTGGCCTTGGAGGCCGAACAGATCGTGAACCCAAAGGATGTCAAAAGCCAGATCGCGGAGCTGAAGTCGGAGCTGCAGGAGACCACGCGCATCACGAAGCTGCAGGTGACCGAGGCCAAGAAGTTGGTCGAGGAGCCTGAGGAGCCCGAGGCTTGAGGCCGCAGGCGGAGCTGCAGGAGCCAGCAGCGCGAGGTCGCACGACCTCGCCCGAGCCCCGTGGTGCACCGAGACGGCGGTGCAAGCGCACTGTGTTTAGTGCGATTCCTATGCGCCGTTGCACGCTTTCACGTGGAGCCGACCCCCGCGGGCATGTGGTGGATCATTGCCCGCGGGCGTTCAAAGGGGAAAAACAGTCATCACCACCAACACCACCAACAACATCATGATCATCACAATCAAAATGAACATCACCAGCATCATAAGCTCTCAAAGGTCAGCATCAGCAACATCATAGCCCGCACCAGCATCAACACCAACAACCTCATCATCAACATCATTATCATCAACTTCAGCATCAAAGGAAAGCAATTAACATCAACATCATTAACATCATCATCGACATCATTAACACCATCATCGGCACCATTATCATTTCTCGGGGGGCAAACAAAGGAAGCAATTAACATGAAACTGGCGTGCCCTCGCCCCCCCCTCCCTCCTCGGTCAACCCCATCTGCCCTCCTCCGCCGTTTCAGTTCGAGGCTATGGAGAGATCGGAGCCGCTCCCCGAAGTAGAGGCCGACTTCCGAGATGATATCTCTAGCTCCTCAAGCACTGCCTCTTTTATGGCCCGCACGGGGTGCGTAATTAGGTACCACAGGAGGTTAGAGACATTTGTGTTGCAATGGTGCACTAAGCATAGATTGACTAAGTTCCGACCGTTGTCGCATCGCGAGCTGCAGAGAATCGAAATCCCAACCCCCTCTGCCATGCCTAACAATTTGGTCTGCCCGACCGTTCGCGCCCGATGGGATGAGATATACCAGCACATAGAGCCGCACGTCGAGGAGGCGATCGCGAATTTCCACAAGTGGGTCATGACCTCGAGCCCCGAGGGTTGGCAACCGTTCAAGGATTGACCCTAATTGCCCGAAACCTTCGAGGGGGTGGGAGGGGAGGATAGACCGAGGGCGGGAGGAGGGGAGGGTGGGGGGAGGGCAACGAAAAATGACCCCCCTGAGGAGGCCTTGCAGCGAACGGCACGCGGATTGGCTGAGATCAGCGTGGGAAGGCCGACTGCGGCCGACTATGAGGACACGGGGGTGGAGGGAGGAGGGAGGAGGAAGGAGGGAGGAGGGGGGAGGGAGGAGGGGGGAGGGGGGAGGAAGGGAGGAGGAAGGGAGGAGGAAGGGAGGAAGGGAGGAGGAAGGGAGGAGGAAGGGAGGAGGAAGGGAGGAGGAAGGGAGGAGGAAGGGAGGAGGAGGGAGGAGGAAGGGAGGAGGAAAGGAGGGGGATAGGGAGGAGGGAGGGGGAAGGGAGGAGGAGGGAGGAGGAAGGGGGGAGGGAGGAGGAAGGGAGGAGGAAGGGAGGAGGAAGGGAGGAGGAAGGGAGGAGGAAGGGAGGAGGAGGGGAGGAGGAAGGGAGGAGGAAGGGAGGAGGGAGGAGGAAGGGAGGAGGAAGGGAGGAGGATAGGGAGGAGGAGGGAGGAGGGAGGGGGAAGGGAGGTTGAAAGGAGGGGCATGTCGGCCAGGAGATGGATATGTACATGAGCCTGCCGATGAACGAATCTGAGACCGCGCGCGAAGCTGGCTGGCCATGGCCGTTTCCTTTCTCCTAGGGATCGAGAGGCCAGCGTGGAAAACAAACGAGCGAGGGGCTCAGGATGGCCCATGGGGGCCTTATAAGAGGGCCCTGTAGGAAGGGCCAAGAGGGCCACGTGAGATCTTAAGGGGCGCAGGATTGCTCATGGGGGTTTCAGGGGGGCCCCAGGAAGTTTCCCATCGGGACCCAAGAGCCCAAGCGGGCCCCCAGAGGGCCCCATCTGAAGCCTTTGGCACGGAGCTTTCCAGAGGGCTCCTGGAGATGTCAGGAGGGCTTCCCAGGAGGGCTCCAAGAGGGACCCATTTGAATTGGATGGCAGGATATAAGATCTCAGAGGGGCCCTGAGGGAACCCCAAGAGGATCTCATTTGAATTCAGAGTGGGGTTCGGGCTTATTGGAGTGCCCCCCCCATCTTGGCTGGGGAGGGGCCCGAGATGGATCCAGGAGGCCCCGCCCCCCGTGTGACGGAGGTGTGCCGGAATGTGCCGGGGACCCGCGGGGGCCCACGGCCAACGCAATGTATCGTGTGACGGGACCCCCCCCGTGTGACGGAGGTGTGCCGGAGGTGTGCCGGAGTGTGACGGGGACCCACGGGGAGGGGAGCAGGCTTTGGGGTGGAAATTTATGTTGGGGGGAACCTCCAGGGGGGGACTTGCGCGGCCACCCCCCGTGGGAGACTTATGTACGGGGGCAAGGGCCGTCTCGGGGCCGTCTGAAAGCTTTCTTGGGCCCTTCCTTATAGGCTTTCATAAGGCCTCAGAAAAGCTCTCTTAAGGGCCCCCTAACCGAACACACATACAAAAAACACGAGGGGAACCACCCCTTATGCTCCACCCGCATACCCACTCCCATAGGCTCCGCCCCCTTGAGTCCACCCCCACCATAGGCTCCACCCCCATCGGCCCCCCCCCCTTGGGCTCCACCCCCATAGGGTCCACCCCCATGGGCCCCACCCCACATGTAGGTCCCACCCCCAGAGGCTCCACCCCCATAGGCTCCAACTGCATAGTTTCCACTCCCATACATGGCTCCACCCCGATAGGCCCCACCCACCCCCATAGGCTACCCCCCCATATAGGGTCCACCCCCATGGGCTCCACCCCCCTGCATCCACCCCCTATCTCATAAGCCGCACCCCCATATAGGCCCCACCCCCACAGGCCCCACCCCCATGGGCTCCATCCCCATGGGCTCCCACCCCCATAGGCCCCACACCCATATACCCCACCCCCATAGGCCCTACCCCCATAAGCCCCACCCCCATGCATGGGCTCCACCCCAAAGCCAGAGGCTCCACCCCAGACCCCAGAGGCTCCACCCCTTTCCACCCTGGTATTTTCCATAGGCTCCACCCCCATAAGCCACCCCCCCTTCCCCATAGGCTCCACCACTTTCCATCCACCCCCATAGGCCCCACCCCCTCAGGCCACACCCCCATAGGCCCCACCCCCATAGGCCCCACCCCCATTTGGGCTCCAACCCCATTTGGGCTCCACCCCCATGGGCTCACCCCCATAGGCTCCACCCCCACAGGGTCCACCCCCATAGGCTCCATTCGGCCCCGCCCCCATAGGCTCCACCCCCGTGAGCTCCAACCCCAAAGTTTCCACCCCCATAGCCTCCACGAGGATTGCAAAACAAAAAAAAAACAATGGGCTCCATCCCCATAGGCCCCACCATCCATGTATACGTCCCACCCCCATCAGCACCGCCCCCATAGCTTCCACCCCCATGGCCATGTAGGCTCCAATCCCACGGGCTCCCCCCCCACATATGGCCCCACCCCCATATTCCCACCCCCATGGGCTCCAGCCCCATGGACTCCAGGATCCCATATAGGCTCCACCCCCATGGGCTCCACCCCCATATAGACCCCACCCCCTTATATGCCCCACCCACGGAGGCTCCAGCGCCCCCCCCAGGTAAGCTCCACCTGTTTGGGGCCGTCGTTGGGCCATCGTCAGCGTGGAGCTGGCCCCCCTTGGCCTTCAGGGGAATTCTTATTCCGACGGGGCCGTTATTGGCCCCGTCGTCACTCTGCTAACCTCCTCAATCCGAGCTAGCCGTTTTGGCTCAAGGCATCGGCGCCCAACGCGCGCGCAGACCAGGGCTCATCATGGAGGCCGCTCGGGACGTGGAGGCCCAGGTGCAGGCCGCGCGCCCCAGCTTCTGCATGCGGGTCCGTGTCCCCGAGGAGGACCTGCTGAGGGAGTACGACTACGTGACGCGCCTGCCAGTGCTGGTCCAGGTTCGCAAAAAGTACAAGAGCAGCCCAGCGAACGACCAGAAGCAGGTGACTGAGCATCCCAGCGCGAAAGAGCAGCACGAGCAGCCCAGCGCGAAAGAGCAGGAGCAGCCCAGCGCGAAAGAGCAGCACGGGCAGGAGGGGCAGCCCAGCGCGAAAGAGCAGCACGAGCCGAAGGAGCAGGTGAAGTTGATGGACGTCATCGAGCCCCTCAATGGTCCGACGACCGCCTACCCGACGGTGCGCAAACTAGAGTACAAGGAGCCCGCCGAGCAGGTGCTGGGGGCCGACCTCGACACCGACGTGGCGACGCAGCTGCAGGACAAGACGGAGAGGAAGACCTCAGCTCTGCCGAGGGCCCCGACACCGAGCACGTTGGCAGTGGACGACTACTTGGCGAACATCCACGCGGCGATCGGCATGCCTGCCCCGTCGAAGTTGCCGAAGCACGACAAGACGGAGATCGTGGACCTGCTCGATGGCGACACGTTCGAGACCTCCATCTTCGACGCGCTGGCAGCCGAGCAGAGCAGCCAGCCGCCGCTTGAGTTTTCGCCGCCGCCCGACTCGCAGCCTCCAGCTGACTTGGACCCCTACGAGTGCGAGTCGTCGCAGTGCCTGTCGCGCTAGGCGGCGCGGTCGGGACGATGACTTGGACGGCGAGGAACGGCATGCAAGGAGGATGAGGGGCAGGATTGAGGGGGCGCGGATAGGGAAGATCATCTTCGAAAGTTTAGTGCGATTTCTGTGCGCCGTGTGTATATCACTCTTTGATGCGGCGCCGTTCCCCGCGGGCCTGTGGTGATTCATTGCCCGCAAACTGCAAGCTTGATAAATGGAAACAATCATCATCCTAACCCACTTAGTCCTCAACGCCATTATGGCAATCATAGCCATCACCGACGTCAGCACCAACATCATCAGCACCACCACAACCAGTACTAACTCACATTCGGTTTCGTCGGACCCGCTCGCATTCAGACGAACTCCTTTCCAGCCGCACTCGCATTCAGACTCGCTCCTTTCTACGTTCAGGTCTGTCAGACCCACTCGCGTCAGGCCCATTCGCATTCAGACCCGCTCGCATTACGACCCACTCGCATTCAGACCCACTCGCATTCAGACCCACTCGCATTCAGACTCACTCCTTAGGACTCGTGCAGGTGCCATTTCCGTAGCCGTCTAGGCCCCAGTGGAAAGGCCACCCTTTAGCATATCGTTCCGCATAGTTTCCTTCGCGCTTATGGCTGGCAGGAAGAGGAAGTTCGACCAACCGCTGCAGACATGTGCCGCTGCGGCGGCTTCGAGCGGGTGCGCTGCGCAGACGATGTTGCAGGCCATGTCAGAGCAGACCGCGTCCGATGCGAGGAGGGTGCAATGGGCGCGCAAGCTATCCCACCGACTGCTGCACTCCATTCGGAACACAGGCACCCCGTACGGCAACGTGGCCCTTGCATCGTCGATGGCAGGCCCAAAGGGCACTCTTGAATTTGATCACGTGTGTCCAGCTGCACTCTTGTACCATTTGTGTTCTGCCTCGGCAGGCTTTTTCAATTTCCTTCGCGGGGTCGCAAGTTCCGTCGCCGACGGGTTTTTGGACGTCGTGATGTACCTGGACAAGGCTACGCCAGGCAACGAGAGGCGCCCTGATGATGGAAGGTCGTGCCAGTGCTTGTATTTCACGTTCCTGCAGTACCCCGATTGGTTTAGAAAAGGTGACTTTGCTTGGATGCCGTTTGCATACGTGAGAGTGTCTGACCAAAAAAGCTCAGGCGTGACGGACTCACAGCTCGTTCGGTTCATGACCCGATCGTTTCTTGTGTCGTTGAACTGCGTTGGCTTGCAGTCACAGGGGGAGTTCATGCAATTTCGTGCTCGTCCCTCAGTGCTCGTCGCCGACTGGGAACAGCATGTGCGGGGCTTCAACCACATGGGTTTCAACGGTAGCGTGCCCTGCGGATGGTGCCGCAATGTGCTGGGGCGGTGCCCCCCCTTTCAGCACGCCTACCTCGTCCACGTGGACAGCGCAGAGTACGACCGCATGGACCCGCACACGCCCGAGAGCAAGCACGAGCTGGCCAGGGACGTGCAGGCGTGCGCGCAGGGCGGAGGAAACCTCGCGCGCGTGCAACAGTCCACAGGCATCAAGTGGGACCCTGAAGGCGTGTTGTGGGACGACCTCGTGAGGTCCACGCTGCGCCCGCCCTGGTGCGAATATCCAGACTGGATGCACGTGTATGTGGCGTCAGGGGGAGTGGCGCAGTACGAGGTCAACGGGCTCGTGAACTTGATATGCGGTCACGGCATTACCAATCATGACATAGATGCATGGTGTAGCCAAGTCACTGCGCCGAGAAACTCGAAGAGCTTAGGGCGGAAATTTTTCGCGGACCGCATCGTCGCGGCGCCTGGTAAGCACCTGAAAGGCTTTGCAGCGGAGGCGCTTTCAGCTGTTGTAGTTTTGGGGCTTTTCATTGATATGGTTGTGGCGCCGCAAAACATCCCAGGGCTGCAGCGAGCATTGGACTGTTTCGCATTGCTTCGGGTTATATTGGCTATATTCCAGAGGGGCTGCCTTGCCGACATACCGACACTGCAGGGCGCCATGCGGACTCACCACGAACTGTTCGCGAGGCTGTATCCGATGTCTGTGAAAAGGAAGATGCACCAGCAGAAACACTTGCCTGAGTTTTGGGTTCGGTGGAAAGTTCTCCTGTCTTGCTTTGGCCCTGAACGTCACCACAAGCTGATGAAGCGCGTGCACGGCTACGCGTTTAACCGTAGTCCGAAAACAGTTCTCGCATGTGATTTGCAGAAGTTGGTGAAAGGATTGGGGAGGGCCGACACGGTGGAGCCATACAGTCTGCGTGGGTGCGTCCATGCATGCAACGTGACTTTCGCGACTTCAGGCCAGCGCCATATCCAGTGCACAGCCTGGGCACTCCTTTTGAATTCACCGACGGGGCAACTCGCGAAGGGAGACCTCCTGCAGTGGCGCGAGAATGGGCTTATGCGCGTCGGGTTTGCTTTAGGCTTCGCGCGCGCAGATGGAGCCCGCCCCGAATACGTTGCCATCGCGCGACCCTGCAGGGCGCTCAGCCCGTCGACTTGGGCGAGGCAAGGCGCCGAGGTGTGCGTCGTGCGGTCGCCAGCAATTGTAGGGAACGTGTTTTTTGCAGACGTTGGTGGCTTGATCACGCCTGCGTTGTTGCACGACCCCTAGCCTAGCCACGTGCAGTAAAACAATGTAAACACGCATCGCATCAAACATCCAACATCAAACATCAAACAATAAAGCACTTGCCACTTGCATCAAACATCAAACATCAAACATCAAACAATCAAAAAATACAGCAAGAAACCAACAACGCAGTAAAACCATAAAGCAATGACATCGAACATCAAACATAAAATGTCAATCAAACATCAAACACGCATCGCATCAAACATCAAACGTCAAACAGTAAACAATAACATATCAAACATCAAACATCAAACTCCACTCACTGCCGTCTTTCATCGCCGCCATGCCGCAGCCGTTTCCGAATCCGAATGCATATTCGCGGGGCTCCCCGCTTTCTCGCCCCAATACGGTACGTGAACTCTCGTGGCGAGTCCATTCCTTTGTTGCGGCCGCGTATCACCGACCCCATCCTGCTGCAGCCGCGCAGCGCTGCCGCCAGGCCGCCTTGGCTGAGGCCGCGCGGCGGCGGCGACGGCGACGCTGAGGTAGGGCTTGCCGACCAGGCCGCGTCGGAGGAGCTCGACATCCAGCAGGTTGCGCTCGATTTTTGCAGGGGCATCAGGCAGGCCGACTCGGGGGAGCTCGCCGACCAGGCTGCCTCGGACGCTGCAGCCAACCAGGACACGCTCGCCGACCAGGACAAGGCCGCCTCCGACGCTGCAGCCAACCAGGACAGGCTCGCCGACCAGGCCGCTACGGGGGAGCTCGCCGACAAGGCCGCCTCGGACAAGCCCCCCAACCAGGACGTGCTCGCCGACCAGGCCGCTACGGGGGAGCTCGCCGACAAGGCCGCCTCGGACGGTGCAGCCGTCACCGACCAGGCCGCTGCGGGGGAGCTCGCAGACCAGGCCGCCTCGGACGGCAGCCAGGACGTGCTCGCCGACCAGGCCGCTAAGGGGCTCGCCGACCAGGCCGCCTCGGACGGCGCAGCCAACCAGGACGCGCTCGCCGAGGCCGCGGAGGAGCTCGACGACAAGTCGGTCTGCGACGGCAGCACGACCGAGTGCGACGAGAGCGAAGATCACCGCCCAAAGCGACGCCGCACTCTGGACGAGCGGATGAGCGATTTACGCAAGTTTGCCCGCAGGCTGCGCAGGCATAGAGATGTGCTGCTTTCGCGGCCGTCGGGCGGTGGCCCCAGCCCGCAGTAGGCGGTGGCTCCGACAGGAAACACGGCCTGCACGAAAAAAAACATCATCACTTTCACCAGCATCAGCATCATTACGCATCACCAACACGAACAACTAGAATGTACATCACCAACTACCAATCGCCACCAATCAACATCACTAACATCACTAATCCACCGATTTAACATCAATATCACCACAAACCAACATCACCATCATTAACATCAACATCATCAACATCATCATCATCAACATCAACATCATTAACATCATCAACATCTTCATCATCACCACTACCATCACAATCAACGCGATAACAACGTTCTTGTATATATTCCAGCGGCGCTGCCGCGCGATTCCGCCGCCCCGCTCGGGAGGCAGAGAGGCGGCACGGGCAGCGACCTGGCGAAACCTCGGCGGACCCACCCGAGGCGGCAGCGAGGCGACACGTGCAACAGCGTGGCGAATCCTCCGCAGACCCACCCAGCGCACGAGGCGGCAACGAGGCGGCGCGGACGGCAACGCGTCGAAACCTCGGCGGACCCGCCCAGCGCACGCGGCGGCAATGCTAGGTTCACAATAACCGCGTGCAACGTGATATAGGCAACATACAGCCCGCGTAACTTTATAATGCGACCCGAACGGCCCCCAACACTTCCTGCACGAACTAGAAGTCATGAGTTTTGCGAAGGCGGTCATATGAGCAATGTTACGGCCAACATGAGTTTTCATAGGTAACCTGTAAGTACGTATGACAGATATGCTGTGCATTTTGTAAAGACCCGAGATCGCCCATACGTTGTTTTCATAAGTGTTCCGTAAGTGCCAACATAAATTTCATAAGTGTTTATAAGTGTTTCATAAGTTTTTGATAAGTTTTATAAGTGTTTATAAGTTTTCGATGAAACCTTATGTTGGCCTTAACATACCACTTGTGATCGCCTTGTGGAACTTATAACTTCTAGTTTGCGTTATATGTTTTTTAGACCTTATGGGCCGCCTTATAAAGTTATTTGTGTTATAAACTGGTTATAACAAGTTGTACATTGGTTATAAATTGGTTGTGTAACGCCGCCTAACCACTTATAAGGCACCACAACCGAAAAAGACATGGTAGCAGGGTCCGGCGCGTCGCAGCACTCCTTGGATAGGACTCGATGGCGTTCGGCGCGATCAACGGCGATCAGTGGTCGGGCGCCAGAGCAGCGGCGGAGTGGCTCGGCTCGTCGCTCCCCGACGCTCATTTCCTCCAGGAGACGCGCGTCTTCGACGACGAGGCGGCGGGACGGGCCAGGCAATGGGGCGCTGGCGTCGGCCGCCAACTTGCGCACGGCCCTGCGCGACGCACAGGGCACAGCCGCCTGGCGGTCTCAGGCGGCGTCGGGGTGCTAGTTGCAAACGACATAGGCTTAGCCACGCGGCGTACGTGGACGCCACCCGGGCCCATATAATCCCCCTTAAGTAGGCGCGCGCACCTCGGCGGAAGGGCCTCGATCATCATCTTGCCCCTCTGCGTGGTCACCTCCGTCGGCCTTGACGGGGAAAATATTGACCTCCTGCAGTGCGTGGCGTCGCTCCTTGGGCAGTTCTGCAAGCCGTTCCTAATCGGCGCTGGCTGGAACATCAGCCCCGAGGTCCTGCTGGCACGCAGTGGGTCAACCAGCTGGGCTGAGTCGTCCTGGCCTCCGACAGCCCCACGCGCGGCGACTCGGAGTGCGACGTCGCGTCGGCCACCCTGGGGCACAGGGCCACGGAGCCGCAGGCACACTTGGCGAAGCCCACTGGCACCCAGACCCCTGCCACGGCGGCCGAGCAGGAGTTGGGAGTCCAGCCGCTGGAGGACCTGCAGGCCGCATGCGCCGCCTGGCTCGACGCGGCGGAGCAGCGCCTGCCGGCGAAGCTGGAGCTTGAGTCGGCCAGCGCGCGGCACTACGCGGGCCGCGGCCGTGGCACTCGCTTGGTACAGCGCCCGCTCGTGGAGCTGCGCGGCGTCCGGCACGGGCGCGCGGTGGGGGTTGCTCCGCTGCTGGCGCGGGCTGAGACGCCGGGGCCATGCGGCCCGCGGGTCCAAGGGCCGCCGTCCGAATCTGCGAGACCAGCTCGCCGGGCAAGCGGCCGCGCGTCGGCCGCCGCCGGCTGCGTCCGAGGCCCCCGCCCTCGCCCGCGGCTCACTGTTCAATCCTCCCGAGTCGGACCCCGAAGCCAGTTTTTAGGGCGGGCCGGGCGTTACGCCTAAGACTTCCTCACCATTTACGACACTGAAGCTTAAAAGTGGCAGCAAATTCAAAGACGGAGGGCGGGTCGCTTTCAAAATGTGGCTCTCGCCTTAGCGCCGCTCGCACATTCGTTATAACAATTTGCTAAGAGTTCCACAGATTGAGGGCGGGTGGTTTTCAACATGTGGTTCTCGCCTTAGCGCCGCGCACTTTCGTCTAGCAAAACAAATAATTTCACGGATTGAGGGCGGGTCGTTTTCAAAATGTGGCTCTCGCCTTAGCGCCGCGCACATTCGTTTTGAGAATTCGCAAAGAGTTTCACATATTGAGGGCGGGTGGTTTTCAAAATGTGGTTCTCGCCTCAGCGCCGCGCACTTTCGTCTTAAAAGATTAGAAGAATTTCGCGGATTGATGAGGGCGGTGTCGTTTTCAAAATGTGGCTCTCGCTTTAGCACCGCGCACATTCGTTTTGAGAATGTGCAAAGAGTTTCACAGATTGAGGGCGGTTCCTTTTCAAAATGCGGCTCTCGCCGTAGCGCCGCGCACATTTGTTTCCACAGATTCCCATGATCAGCGCACCAGAAATGGTATTTTGGAAGGATTCAGGATTTTGCGGGCGCAGCAATTATGTTGATTCGTTGTGTTGAAGTCCCAAAAATAGCGTTCTGGCACGATTCTGGATCGATGAATCCCGAGAACATTGTTTGGCACGCTTGAGGATCTTCAAACTGTTCTCTTCCAACGAGGCAGTTCCCTCACTGGAAATGACCGTTGTAGGGGCCTATGAAGAGGGAGCTTGGAGAGAGGGTTAATTCCAACACATCGTTGATGACTCTTGGGTGTCAACTGGTCCTCCTCCTCCTCTTCCCCTCCCTTCTCCTCCTTCTCCTCATCATCTTCCTCCTCCTACTCCTCCGTCTCCTACTGCTCGTCTCCGGAAGACCCCTTGATGCCTACGGATGTCTTTATGAAGAGGTGTGGAGATCCACGGAGGCCTCCAGAGGCCCCAAGGGGCCTCCGAAGCCTCCAGAGGCCCCAAATGTTTCAGAAACTTACTGCTCATACCCCCCTACCCTCCTCGTCCTCCTCCCCCATCACATGATCCTCCTTCTGCGCGCTTGCGAAAATGAACGTAGCGAGGATGGAAATCCTGCTTTTTACCATTGGTAGCTTGGTTGACAAACCTGAAGCCTGAGAGCGGCCCCAAGACGCCCGAATCGAGGAAAACCCAGTCTTGATGGTATTCGAAACGTCAGTGAGAAGTGTGGGTTCCCCTTTTTCCCGCCTCCTCCCCACCTCCTCCGCTGAATCGAAGATGCGATGGTGGGCCAGGCCAGCGCGATTGCCAGCGACCGGTCACCACTGCCGCACGCCCCTTCTGTCACAGCCATGCACTGGAAAATTGGAGCAAGCGAGCCCTGTGACAGGCTGGTGCTCCAGTAGCCTCCCCTTCGGCTACGACTGGTTACTGTAGCCGCTTGCGTTCACAGCCCACTGCATGTGCTGACCCAGGCAAGCAAGTGAACGTTTTTGTCCCCTTCCCAGGTAACGGTCGTTACCCTGGGGGGTGGCCGGGCGGGAAGGTTAACGGTAACGGCGGCCGCGGCGTGCACCCGCCAGGGTGCGTCCGCGCCACCGGTGCATCAATCGCCTGTGTGCGCCACAGTCCTTATGCACGCGACAAGTCCCAATGCCTGCGTGCAACACAGCGCCGCCTGTGTACATCACAATGCTTCCGTATACCACCACGGCCGCGTGCACCGAAGCACCACGTCGCCTATGTGCACCGCAGTGGCTGTGTAAACTGCAGCAGCCGTGTGCGCATCAGCGCCTGCGTACACCACATTGCCTGCGTGCACCAGAGCGCTGATATACCCCACAGCGCGTGTGTACACCACAGCAACCATGTGCACCGCAACGCCTGTGCACGACACAATGCCTCCGTGCACCACAACGCCTGTGCACACCAGAACGCCAAACGTGCCAGCGATTACATCAATAGGTTGCAAGACTTCCTTGCCGGGCTCGCCACATATCACGGAGGCGGAGGCCCTCAGGACTCGTCATTAATCTCCTCCTCCTCCTCCTCCTCCTCTTCCATCCTCCTCCTCCTCCTCCTCCTGCGCCTCCTCCTCCCTCTCCTCTTTCCCTCCTCTTTCAACGGTTCTGGCGGCCTTCGTTGAGGGGGGAATACGGAGCGGGAGGAGGAGCAGCAGGAGGAGCAAGAGAAGCAGCAATAGAAGGAGCAGCAGGAGCCTCACGACGGTGTCGAAAGCTCCAGCGCCGTCGGCGTTGATTTCTGACACCGCGTGGATCGTTCAATCTTGAATGAGATCCGCTCCCGGAAGACCCTGGAAACCCTCGACCTCATCTTCGATATCGATTTCGCGCCGTGGGCTCGTTTCCGCTGGACCAGGGGCCCGAAACCGGCCCTTGCGTTGCGTTCAACATCGAACGCCCGCGCAGCCGAAAACCGCTCGATATCGGCCCCCCGACCCGCCGCCCTCCGAGTAGAGCACAGTGGCAACGAGTCCGCCTGACCTATGCGCACCGCAATAGCCTGCAAGCGCCACAACCCGCATATGAGCATCGAATCATGCCTTTCAGCACCACGCCACGCCCGTGAGCTCGGCGCCGCAACAGGTGGAGAGCCTGCGAGCGCCACAACACGCTTGTGAGCACCAAATCATGCCTTTACAGCGTACCTGCGGGAGGTCCACCCCCTAGCATGTAGAGCGGGGTCCAGGCCACCCCGCCCAGTACGATCGTTAGCGTTACTTATGGGGGGGGGACCCGGGTAACGAGCGTTACGCTGGGGAGGGTAAACAAAAACGCTCGCCAAAGAACAGACTACAATGCCCCCGAAGACAGAGGCACCCTGGATACGATAGGAAAACCTGCGCAAACGATATTGGATTAAGCGGCCGGAGGATAAGTCTGAAGCAGGACTGGATGCAGCTCCACTGCACGTTCATCAAGCCGTGCCCATACTAGCTCTGGCAGCGCGCAGAAAGGGGATGAGGCGGCGAAATGGGCGCCTTCTGACAAGTCGGGGGGGCTTCTTGGAAGCACTCTTGCCTTCGAGGAGGCATCCTGAGGAGCCTCAGGCCCTCTCTAAGAAGCACCCTGCCCTCTCAGGATAGAAGCCCCGCTCGCCCCTCGCCCTGCCCCCCACCCTGATCCGGTCAGAGCAGATCCCCAGACGCTTCACAGGGTCAGGAGTATCCATTTGTTCGAGCTGCGCCTAGCCGTGGCCACGAAGAACCTGGAAGGCACAAAAAAAACAAACAGCGTCAGAATCCTGGAGTCCGAGGCCGCCATTTATGATCACAGGCTCCGGGCCATCAGGCCCCCCCCCCCAGATGGGAGGGGTCCCACGGCTCCACGTGCCCCCCCCCACCTGTGTAATGGGAGGGCGACGACGACGACGAAGACGGCGGCGACGACGACGACGACGAGGACGGTGGCGACGACGACGACGGCGACGACGACGACGACGGCGACGACGACGACGACGACAACGACGACGGCGGCGACGACGACAAGGACAGCGACGACGACGACGACGGCGACGGCGGCGGCGGCGATGACGACCACGACAACGAAGACAGCTACGACGGCGACGGCGACGACGACGGCGGCGGCGGCGACGACGACGACGACGGCGGCGACGACGACGGCGACGACGACGGCGACGGCGACGACGACGGCGGCGACGACGACGAGGACAGCGACGACGACGACGACGACGACGACGACGACGACGGCGGCGGCGGCGACGACGACGACGACGACTAAGGCAGCGACGACGACGACGGCGATGACGACGACAAGGACAGCGACGACGACGACGACCACGGCGACGGCGACGACGGCGACGACGACGACGGCGACGGCGACGAGGACAGCGACGACGACGACGACGACGGCGGAGGCCACGACGACGACGACGACGAAGACAGCGACGACGACGACGACGACGACGGCGAGGGCGACGGCGGCGGCGGCAACGACGACGACGACGGCGACGACGACGACGACAGCGACGACGACGACGACGGCGACGGCGACGACGACGACGACGGCGACGACGACGACGAAGACGG